>RJWM01007583.1:0-77323 GCA_004363535.1 Dasyprocta punctata | reverse complement strand
GAAACAGATATTTTTTAAAGTGATGTTACTAATGGCACCACAAAGAGGATGAGCCTCATTTCCATTATGGTAAAGAAAAACTGGACAAGTTTGTTATCAATATGAGACTGATCTGACAAGAAGGTTTTACTGATACTGTACTGATGATTTATTGACATCCAAAGCTTACAAAAGTTCTAAGACTTCATCCATGTCACTATTAATAATCAATCACTTGAATCACAAGTCTTCCAATTCTCTTCACAGAATATTACCAACTAAAACTCCATATCACCCCATCTCCCTTTTCACTATTCTCTTAGCTCCTTGGCTCTCCACATTACAAAAAGAAATTCATAAATACTAAGGAACACATCAGGAAGCACAAAGCCCGAATACCTAACAATGCATCTCTTTAAAAATCTATAGTGTTCTTCAACTTAGAACTGTTGTAAACTGATTATTTACCTATTACTGTCACCAAAACAGAATTCCAGAATATTCAGTTGGCAAAAAGATCCATTTGGTAAAACCCATTTACGCATGAAAAGTAATTGTGGTCAGACATATTTAGCTTATATTACTGGCATTCATCTTGAGGTTCTGTAAATATTTATAGCGATTTTAAATGCATGTAAATACTGTATACAGTTTCAGCAGTGTAATGGGATTCATTTATAGGACCTGAAAAAAATGAATTTAGCTACCACCTTTCAAGTACTCAAGTTATTTTTCATTTACTTTCAAATGTGTATGTTTCAGAATGCTAAGTCTCACATGGAAAGAGGATGTGTTTGCACAGAAAGTATTTAAAATGCATAGTTTGAAGTGAGGGAATTTGAATGGGCTACAAAATTGGAAATTTATAATCTGAATTGGGACAACTTTCTTTTCCATGACATTCTAACATTAAAAAAAGTCTTGAATTTTGGAAACTTAATAATTGTCTTATTTTTCACTTCATTTTGCCTGAACAAAACAATCTTGAAGACTATATGGTCTTGCACATGGACACAGACTGATGCACTTATATAAAATACACATTTTCATGCTTGAACAAATTGTGGTCACCCTTTTGATCTGTAATTTGCAAAATATTTTAGTTAAAAAATTTCTCAAAATTTGGGGCTGGGGATATACCTCAGCAGCACAGCACCTGCTTGGCAAGTGCAAAGTCCTGAGTTCAATCCCCTATGCGCCCCCTGCAAAATAAAATTTGCTCAAAATTAACTACATTGGGTTAACGTGAGACAACACTTTGTTTTGAGTTATGTAGTCCCAATCTTTTCAAATTGTGATGTCAGTAGGTAAGTGTTTTAGGAAAAAATATATCAATTAAGTAATTGGAAAACTATACAAAATAAAGCCATAAATATTGAATATGTTATCACCTATAACAATATGATGAAATGCTTTAATATTGGACTTTTAAAGTTGAAAGGCATTTTCAATGTAATTACCCATTTAATTGTCACACTAAATGTATAATTAGTGCCATTATACTCAGTTTATGAATCAGAAAAAAAGAGATCTAAGTAATTATGTAATTTTTTGAGAATCAAACATCTAGAAAGTAATAATGTGGCCACTAATTGTGAGTGTAAGTCTCATTCTTAGTCAATTTCTTTCCAAAAGCATTTCAAGAGAAATTTGGTGGACAATAAAAATATAAATTTAATCAAACTTTGTTAGAATGAGGCAGAACTAATTCAACAAAAATTGTATTGACATAAATGCTATAAACCAGCTCTTATTACTAAGTAAAATACATAAAGTTTGACACTAAATTGCTCAAAACCCATGAAAAAAACTAATAAAAATGCAATTATGTAAAATACCAAATTAGCATCAAAAAAGGACATAAATATGAAAAAAGTACAAATTAATTCATCTGATGAAAATTAGAAGTTAAATACTGAGATTCTAAGATTATCTGAGCAATGCATAAAATTTTAGATTATGAAAGAGTAATCTATAGTAATAACCTTAATATGATCATTAGGTTAATCTATTTAAACAAAGTATTTATCAATATGTGTATCAGTTAATTTACAAAGGATGGAAATTGAGTTTCAATATTCTGCATCCAAAATCTCTATTACTTTTTTGTGAATGGAGTTGAAACATGACTTTATTGATTTGAATATCAATACCCTTGAGAAACTTATAACATTGTATTTCACATTCAGAGTTCTATACTTGCAAGTCTAGTGTGTGTGTGACAGTGAGAAACCCAGAGACAGAGATAGAGAGGAGAGATGGGTATATGTTATTGTATGTACATTAGTGCAAATGCAATGAAAAGAACCATAGAAGTTCTACTTTAATATAAGTTTTGTCCAAATGTCTACCATTCTGCATTAGCAAATAAATTATTTTTCTTTTAACAGTGGATAGCATGCATATTTTATAGGTTATGACCCGAAACACAACTGAAAATCTTTTATAAAAGCGTTTGGTTCTCCCAGGTCTACCAGAGGCACAGCTAAGTTCAAACGACCTGCTGGCATAGAAAGTGGTCCCAGCAGGAACAGAGTGGGGCTGACTGTTAATACTCTCTAACATGCACGAAATGTGCTCTGCTCTTCTCCATGGCTCCAGACATCTCAAACACTGCATTTTCTCTGTCAATCCTATTGTGCAAAGTTAGTACTGCAAGTCACTATTTATTTTAAAAAGCTGATAATGACCGGAGTCATGAGGAGTGCTTTCCAGTGATAAATACCCTTGAAAAATGCCATTTACCTAGTCGCTCTTTTTTGTCTTCTCAATATTACACAATAGCAGCATATTTTAAAGGAAGAAATGGCTAGGTGTTTGCAATATGTGTCACTCAGTGTTTTCATTCCCATCATGGTGTGGAATGTTTAATTTCTAAACTCTAAGTGCTTAATGACTACTGGTTATTTTCTCTTTACAAACATTACCTGTTCCAGTGCAGTTCATGGAACCCTGCCTATGCAATGAACAGTAAAGGTGAATTGCCTTCAGGGTATTCTCTTTTTCTGGGTTGAACAGATAATTTCAAAGTTTTTTTTCCACTTAAAGATAATATAATTTTATTTGGAAAGCAGAGCTGCCAATTTTAGTCTTACAATTTTTTAAATTGGATTTTATATGGTGTAATAATTCCTTTCCATAAGATGTGTCTTTATCTCAATATTTGCTCCCATCCTCACTATCAAAATGCCCTCAGAGTTACTAATTGAAGTACTGTATGGCAGAATACTACATGAACCGAGAGAAGGTTGAAGGTTATTACATAGAGAAGAAAACTTTTAGACAAGATAAGGATGGAGTGTTGAAAATAGTAGGACAAAGAATAAATTTTTATCTAGATTTTAATGATGCTCTTGAATCTATTGATCTTGTAATTCAGTAAGCCACACACAGATATCATTTCTTAAATGTGTCCGAAATGTTGTGATTAAATAACTATTGGATGTCTATAATTTTAAATGAAAAAATTATTTCTGATTTTAAAAAATTCCAAAGCTTGCTAACATTAATATTAGTATTTTAAATTTATTTTTCCCTGTGCAAACTTTTATAGACATAAAAAGATTATGTGCCATTTAAAAATGAAGTTCTGGATCTGTTTGCTAAGTATAACATTAAACATAACTAACAGTAAACTTTTTTTCCTTTTCTTCTGAGTGTGGCAAGTTTAGATGATGACATTTAGGTGTGTTCTACTCTACTATAGTAAACAGAACTGTAACCCCCATTTTAACATGGAGAAAGCATTTTTCGCTTTGCACCCAGAAATAAACAAACTAATAATTTAAAAATTGAAACATATCTATTTACCCAAGTTATTCTAAGAAAGCTCCCCAAAGGCACATTTATTTTATGACAGTAGATGTGACTAATAAAATTGAGAAGCAAATTAAGACAAATAGCTGTGTCAAATTTTAACTGAGACATGGAGAAAAATTTATGGTATCTAAAATAAAGATTTCCAGTTGAAGATTTAACCTACAACTAACTTGCAGTTTAACAATTAACATGATGGTGGTGGGAGGAGGGTTGTTTAGGAAGGAAACTTTGGTTTTAGTTAAGAGAGAAAACAAATACATATTTCCTGCCTCCACTGAAAATAACTTTCAGGAGCACAGCCCTTTGTTCAGACTGAAGACTCTCCCCTGAAGCAGAAGATCTTCTAAATTATTCTCCTCACCTCCTGGAAGTTTGCTCATCACAACCCACAGTCGCTAACAAAAGAAGACAGAAGACATGTAAAAAAAATCATACTTAAAAATAGATTTAATAAAATCAAGAGTGTGCTCTTGTTGGGGGAAATATTTGATAAACAGAATATACGCCACAGGAAGTAGCTGGAAGGGCTCTTTTAGCATTTTATCTGATATAGAATTTAGAAGGATTAATGAAGACTTTTTGGGATGTCATGTACTTTTTTTTTATTAGTGATTAAAAACATGATTAAATGACCCCACATAAAGTAAAAGTAAGAAAATTCGAGCTTGTCCTTTGACATCCATTTCATCTGCTGTTGAGGTTTTTATGCTTTAAATGTGGCATGACTATCTTACAAATACATTTCTTTTGTCTGAAACATTTCCACTGAAGAGTTATTAATATACTAAGTAATTTTCTTTGCATTCAGGATTTTTGCATGAAAAATTTAGTGGTAAATTGCAGAAACAGATTTTCATAGAGAAAACAAACTGCTTAGCATTGTATTCTCTAAGAGTATTTTGAGATAAGATGCAAAATGGATACTCCTTGAGATAAACAGTGACAGCATAATTTTTGTAAAACATGATTTATTCAGCTTAGTGTATTATATATATAAACAAAAAATTATAGGTAATGAACCATAATGAATATTAATATTAATAATGTGTGGAATTGTTTTCATTATTTAGCTTGGTTTCCACTAAAAACATTTCAAGATTTATATACAAAGTCTCATTGTTAAAAAAAGACTCATTGTTAATCTACTTTTTAATATAAATGGCCCTGTTCTGTATTAATTATTTTAAGATTGAAGAAAATAACAATTTGTGCATAAGGAAATCCTATTTATGATGAGTTCTTCAGTAATCATGACTATTCATAGATACTTATTCATAGATACATATTTGTCTTAAGAAAACATATGTATTGGCAAAATTCAATACTATTAGGATTAAAGAAAGGAACATAATTAGTTGAATATAAGAAAAATAAGGATAATTTATAATTTTTACAATTCTAGCAATAATTTTGCTTATCTTTTACTTCAGTTTTGTTACTCTGGAATTGTGTACATTATATAGGTCACAAAATGATAATGATAATGAAAATGACAGTGCTGCATGTCAAACAGACAATCAGTGGCAAGACTTTCCACTTTGTGTAATAGAAACCCATTCAAAGGAGTCCACATAAGAGGCAACAGCATTCTGGACTAGGTGAAATTTGGATGGATATTGGTAATTGCAATACAGCTTAATAAGTGATGTAAAATAGAGTGATCAAGGCAAATTATTCTACAGTACTACATACCTGAGTTAATGTCTGCATCTGTTGTTCCGAGACAGGAAAAGGGCAAAAGATAACATTTTTTAGGATAAGGGACAATAAAAAAGCCACAGATGATTTTGGACTGGCTGTGTTAAGCAGCTGCTTAACTCAGATGAGGGTCCCTGTAAGTAGGTGCTGAGGCAGCGATCCTCACAAAAAAACCTCATTGAGATAGCAGTTTCAGGAGGAATCTCTAAGAAAGAACAAGGAAGAAGACGTAGGTGAGAAAAACAACTCGAAGAGAGAAACTAAGACAGTCTCCTAGAGTACCCCGTGGAGGAGACAGCAGTTAGCAACCAATGAGAACAAGTTGGCTGATTTGTATCGGAGTGTCAGAGAAAAGAGAATTTCTTAGGAAGGAACTCTAGAGAGTAAACCAGATCTTCTCTCAGTGTTTAACACTATACTGAGTCCTGTCAGGAGCTATTTGTTCTCAGGGAAACAGGGTTCAGAAGAAACAGTACCTGAATTTCTTGCAGGATTAGAGATGGTGTTGCTCCCACCAGCCTGCAAAATTCATACTTCTGGCCAGGGGAGGAGGTGGGTAGCTGTGTAGTTCAGACACAGAAAGTTCTTGCTTCAGTGGTGAGAAATAATTAGTCATCAATGAAGCTTGCCTCCTCCACTGAATAGACCATAAAAGCACGATCTAAAAGGACAAATTGTGACCAACTTTCTTAACAAACCTTCAGACATATAAATGCTGAAAGAATTTATCTCTAGAAAGAAAACAAATAAGAAGGTATATACTAGATGCTTAAATAAGAAACAATACAAATTCTTCACAATGTGTTTATGGGTTGGTTTTTCCTTTCTTCTTTTTTTTCTTTTGAAGAGAATAAAACCAATGAAATAAAACAGAATAGAGTGAATCGAAGCAAAGCAATGAACATGGTACATGACTTTAACAAAAGATAAAAGGAAATCAATAATGGCTACCACAATGTCTCTTGTTATCTCCAGAATGACTGCCCGTACCATCAGGCATAATATAATCAAACTAAATAGTACAGAATAAAACTAATAAAAACAAAACAATGGAAGCAATATAGAACTTCAAAAAAATAGTTAAACAACAGTGGTTACCATAATGCCTCTTGTTATCTTCTAAGTAGTTGCCTATATCATCAAACATAATACAATCGAACAAATCAAAATACAGTAAAATCACTCAGAATAAAACAATGAAAGCAATTGTTTTATGGGTTTTTTTAACTGATGAGGAAAGAATACTTAATTAACATATTCAATACAACCAGCATTACCCTGAATTAGTACAAAAAATAGATACTATAAAATAAGAAAGGTATCCTAAAGCAGACAACATGAGCAGGCATCTGCCTATTTCTCGACATCATTTCTTTCCACTCCAGGTTTGGCTCATTGGTGAATAAGTCAAGGGTGTACTCATACCATTATCCTGCCTTTGTAGTTCCCACCTTAAAACTGTTCTACAGTTTTAAGGTGGGATTCTCCCCCAGTATCCCTACTGATTTTCGTACTGATTGCACTAGTTTACATTTCCACTTACAACTCAGAAAGGTTTCTTGTTTTCCCACAACCTCTCCAGCACTGTTATTATTTGATTCCTTGATAATGGCCACTCTTTCTGGGATAATACAGAATCTTGAATTGGTTGATCCTGTGTCCCCCCCAAGGCCTTATGTAATTATGGATGGGGCTGAGTCTGGCATTCGTGATTGGTTTGTTGTCTGGCTCTGGGATTGGTGATGTGAGTGTTGCACCCACCCAGAGGTGGAGCCAACATACAGTGTAAGGAAGGCATGTCTCTCTCTGTCTCTTTCGCACTGGTTTGCCATGCTGTTTGGCAGTCATCATGAATGGCTGCCCCACCATGCCATGCTGACTTTGAGCCAACTAAGTATGGACTCAAACCCTGGAGAACTGTAAAAAATAAACCTTTCCTTCCCTAACTTTGGGCATCAGGTATTTTGTCCCAACAATGAGGGAAAAGTAACTAAGACAAATCTCAGTGTTACTTTCATTTGCATTTCCCTAAAAGCCAACAGTGGTGAACGATTTCTTCATGTATTTCTTGGCTATTTGTACCTTCTCTTCTGCCACATGTCTATTCATTTTGCTTGCCCATTTTTTTATTGGGTTTCTCATTTTCAGGGGTCTGTTACCCTCTTAGATACCTTCCCAGAATAGTTCAAGGCATCATATTATAGTGATACCTGCTTACCCTTGTCTATAGAAGCACAATTCATAGTAGCTAAATCTTGGAAGCAACCTATGTGTCACTGACAGATGAGTGGATAAAGAATATAATACTCTGCCAGAAAGAAAGAAAAACTGAAGCCATTTGTAGGAAAATGAGACCATAATATTAAATTAAATAAATTAGACACACAAGCTTAAATACCACATGGTTACTGTTATACAAGAAATCCACAGCATAAATAATTTAAAGAGCAAAATAAAAGATACCTTGTAGGAAGATGGAAGGGAGCTAGATCACTCTCAGATGGAGGGAGTAGGGAGAGATGGGAGGGTTAGAAGATGATAAAAAGGAATTGGTGTGTGTCTGTACACATACCAACTCCATACAAGGAATGTAAACACTATGTACTACAAACATGTAACCCAAAAATGGAAAGCAGATCAAGAGGAGGGCAGGGAGGGGAGGGAGAAAGAGAAGGAAATGTAAACGGAATTATGATGTGTTCTGTAGGTGTACCAACTTCCCACAGGTACATAAACATCATAGACTATGTGCATATGCTCATAAACTGAACGGAAATAAAATGTTAAAAATAATGCATGAGCCGGGCGTGGTGGCACATGCCTTTAAACCCAGCACTCTGAAGACTGAGGTAGGAGGAGCGTTGTGAGTTCGAGGCCGACTTGGGCTACAATGTGAGTGCAAGGCTGGCCTGAGCTACATAGTGTGATCCTGCCTCAAAAAAACAGGACTGGGCGTTTGGCTCAGCAGCTTAAGCGCCTATCTGGCAGGTGTGAGGTTGTGAGTTTGATCCCCGGTGCCAAAAAAAAAAAAAAAAAAAAAAAAAAATGCGTGAACATAAGCAGTGAGACCAGCTTCTTTCATGTTCTTTCTACTAAGCTATGACTGTTCCATGTTATGAAATTCAAAACCTCCCCAGGAAGAGTTTTATATGACTTATTCTGAGAAGTCGTCTATTTAAACTCTTAAATTTTTTCTTTATTTTCTTCTATTGACTAGCATTTCATTTCTTTGTTACTTGAAGATATAGCTCATTTTTTAAATTATCATTTTTCTAATGTATATACAGTCCATAATTCTGAAACAGTATCTATAATTTAAACAAATGATTAAAAAAGGGGAATTAAAATATTTGATAAAAACAGTAGTAAAGCAATAGCCAAAATAAAGATTATATTTTGAATGTAATCTCTACATGGTACTTTCTAAAGACTGCTATGCAAAATAGAAAATCAATCTTTATTAAATAAAATAATTCCACTATGCACAATAGAAAATCAATCTTTATTAAACAAAATAATTTCACTAGTCTTCTAATTTATTTATGTGGATTCTTTCCACTTCTAGTGCTGTATTTTAATTTCTATTATTTTAAGAATTTATCAAAACACTTTTTCCATTATTATTTCAGTAAAATTAAAATATAAAAATGTGTATATTTGTCAGGCGTGGTGGTGCACACCTGAAATCCCAGCACGCAGGAGGCTGAGGCAAGATAATTGCCGTTAGTTTGAGTCCAGCCTGGGTTATGTAAGCAAGTTCAAGGCCATCCTGCACTACATAATGAAACCCAATCTCAAAAAAGAAAACATGTATATTTAATAGGACTTAAGACAGCTATCACACCTATCACTTCACAAAGTCATCTTTCCCTCCTCCCTTAGCTCTCTAGTGAAAATACAAGGAGGTCTATAATCTTAGCAGATTTGAAGTACACAGTACTGTGTTGTAGCTACAATTATATTCCTGCACACTAACTCTCCAGACCTTATTTGTCTTTATGGACCTTGCCCAGTATCTTCATTTTCCCCTCTACCAGTAACCACCATTCTACTCTCTAATATGAATTTGACTCTTTTAGACCACACAGGATATGTCTTTCTGTAACTGGCTTATTTCAGTCAGTGTAATGCCCTTCAGTATCATCCATGCTATTTCAAATGACAGAGCATCCTTCTTTTTTTTTTTTAAGGTTGAACAGTATTCCACTGTGTATAAACAAAACACTTTCTTTATCTACTCATGAATCATTGGATCTTTAGTTTGTTTCTTTATCTTTAGTCTCTTGGTGCAACATAACCGTATTTATTGCTTGTACTTTATTTTGGTTTTATATATTTTACTTTTCCAAGTTAAATGCTAAACACCTTTTATACAAACACGGACTTCTTGTTTACTTTTTAAAAATCATTTTTCTTTATTTTTTATTTCTTTGTCTTTTTGCTCTACTTTCTAAAGATTTCTTCAGTGTTGCCTGTTAGTGATTTTACAGATATGGGTTTTTTACGTCTGCTAGAAAATAAATTTTTTCCTCTTTGACTGTTGGAAGACATTTTTTATAGTGTTAATTTTTATGTTTTTAGACACATTATGTCCTTTTGTTTTGACATGTTCAACCAACTTTTCCCTAAGATGTTATCTCCAAAAGTAGTTTCTTTTTTCTCTAGGTTGATGTTTCCTATTTATTATTCCTTTTAGTTTTAAATTAGACTTCATTCAAAACAAACAAACAAACATAAAAAAAAACCCACTGCCATTTCTCTCTTCTCAAAATCAAGAATGAAGGAGTTGAAATTTTCATAAAAAGGCTCTGTTGAAAAGGTGTTAGGTTTGACTGTGGACTTTATTATAGAGCACACCGTTTGGATAAGAGAACTGAAAATTTCAGATTAAATATGCATGAGTGATCCCTCTCTCAATAGAAGATTTCTGTGCTGACCTGGTCCTCTTGTACTTTCTCTGGAAACCATTTGCTTTAGTACTTCCATGGAATTATCTTCTTATCTATCTCTTATAGGAGAAGAAATATTTTCAACTATATAGAGATATAGAGGGCTCCTAGGGAAATTTCGTATTTCTTGCTTCATTCCTTCCCCAAAGGACATGTTTGAGTATTTAGATATGTAAAGACATTAAGATGTGAATAGGCTTAGTTCTCAATATTCCCCACTGCAGCTGTGGAATTCAGTTCTCTTTTGGGTCTTTCATCTCCTTTCTGTTTTTCTGGCTTCAAGACTTCTTTTGTAGATCACCTAATTCTTGGTTGGTTGTGTCATTAAAAAGAAAGAAAATTTCCTGTCTGTGGCATATAGAATAAAGTTCCTTTCCAAAAATGCTCATGTCCTACTCTCCAGAACATGAGGGTATATTACATGGCAAAAGGGACAGAGCAGATCTCAAATTTTGATAGTTATAACCTTTTAACAAGTGGATGCCCATTTCAAATAAAATAATAAAAATGCAGTATGAAGTGTTGAAAGCTGAAAGAAAATACTGTAGATTATAGTATAAAGATAAGAAAGACAGGGATCTTTCCTCTAAATTATGTTCTGCTTGGACTGGAATTTAATCATTGCAAAATCAAAGATCTAGTTGTTGTCAGATGTACCTTTTGGCTACCAAACTGGTAGGATTTATTACAGATTGCAAATATAAGTAAAATCATTAGAGACTTGGCTATGTGACAAATGGTTAAAAATAAGCAACTCACTAAGTTTTCCAGAAACATGCAATAGCAGCATAGAAGCCTGAGTCCTGAGCCTATGATGCAACAAGGGAAGGGAAGGATATTTAGTCCAGCAGAAATAAGAGTCAGGGAAGATGGGTAAAGAAGAGAGTGCATAGTAAAGCAGTTAAACATTCTAAAGAAGTCAAACTGTATCTCATAATTATAGTCAAATTTTAGCAGGTTTCACTTTCTTTGTTTTAAACAGGGGAGAGGTTTATTTTGTTGACAGGAGAAAACTTACATTTCATCTGCTAACTAAATTTGGAGATCTCAATTACACATCCTTGAAATTAGAGTAACATAAGTTTAGGACCCATAAAATTAATAAACATATGTGTATTTTCAATTAAATCAATCTAGATATGTGGCTGTGTTTAAAATCTACAGTGAGAAGATTATGGAGAGGGCACACTTCAAACATGACTATATAGAGGTTTAGAAAAATTTAGATAACAGAAAGAATGAAGATAAATGCTTGAATTGCAGTAAGCAAAACGTTCATTGTCAGTTTTAAAGCCCTGGTAACTTATAGAAAAAAATTATGATCTAACATGGTACAAATAAAAGAAGAAATTGATCTAACGTTTCTGTTCACTCCATTCATGGCCAGTCCTTTGCCCTAGTCCACTGTAGGGCGTCCTTCAAATATGACTAGGGCACTCATAGATAATCTGCCCTTAATTTGTGCTTTTGAAATACCATTTTGAATCCATATTTCTTTTATGTAATATGCACTCACAGTCACATGCAGCTAAAATACAATTTCTACATTTGCTAGATTTTTCAAATATTTCTAAAGGCTAGAATCCATAAAGTTGCTTATTGCCACTATTCTACATGAGAAATGTTAGAAAGATTTTTAAAACCCTGATTAGGGTTACATAAAATTATCAATAGAGTTTTCTACTCAGTACTTGTTTTAATCTGCCTGTATGTCTTTGTATGGCTCTCTTTAAAATTTGCCAAAGAAAACATATATATTTCCCTGCAGTGAAAGCATCAAAGTGCTCACACAGAAGCCCATTTCCATGGAGCCCAAATAAAAACATAAAGAAGACTGTTCGTAGACTAAATACATTTCAGGCATTTTCCAGGTTTCTATTTAAACACACAGTCTAATTTTCACTTGGTTGATTCTCTTTTCTGTTAAGCCCTGGACACAGGGACCAGGGCTCACTTTTATGGCTTTGCAATAGCAATGATGACAGCTAAGGCTAAACAGGCTCACATTAGAACCTTCAGTGCCCACAGAAGCACTCTACATAGATTGCTTCATTGGAATACCAGAAAATGAACATGAACAGGCTCCTGCTTAGTACCAGCACCTGAAACTTCATGAACATTTAGTCGGTGTTCATTGCATTATGATTAAATGGTTTATAAATTTGTTATCTATTGCACAGTTCAACTCTAAAGAGGCTGGAGAAGTTAAATGATGAAATGCAAAGTTACAGTGTGTTTAAGTTAAATTTGAGCTTTCAAACTTTTCTTTTTATGATTTTGGTTCTAATGATAGAGAGTTATGGCCTTGCAGCAATTAACATATCAAAGTTTATTATATTTTTAACCATCAACTGAAATATTAATTTCCATTTGCCTTATATGTTCTACTTTTTTCTGTAAGATGGATTGCATCTAAGAGGCAAATTAGACTATGGCATGAATTATAACCCCTAAAGATAATGACATAAGGAAATGGAGAACACAAGTGATCATTCAAAGCTACGCCAAATGAATTTGTAAAGTGAATGTTGCATGAGAAATAATTTTTTATTCTTATTTTTTTAATAAACTTTAGAGCCTTAATATGAAGTTAAATTTATATTATTTATTTCTTTGAATATAAGCCACATGACAGATGCCATCATGTAATTCCATAAGTCATACAAGGGATATTGATACGAAGAATGCTCTTATGATGTCATTTAGGAGATAGCATAGAAACTAATAAATCCCAGGAAATGGGGAGGCACTGAAGTTAAACTGTGTTGGTCTGTTGGCTCAAAGGCAGAGTAGGGTATCTATGTTCTATTCGTGAAGGTATTTTGGAACTTGGAAGAGAATATTCATGGTGATAGAGAATCACACAATTCTAGTGAGAGAGATACACTCCAGAGTGAATAAATGCGGCAGCTTGCAGCGTCTCCTTTTGCTGTGTGCAATTCACAGCAAAAAGAAATGCAACTAAAATGATTTAATGAACACAAAAATTTAAGAAATCTCTGCCTTTGTGTTCCAAAACATAGTTGATTATAAGAACTGTAAAAATGATTGCTTGCAGAAATCCCTGTCTATGGGAAGCAGGATTATTCTATAAAGATATCCAAGGACACTTTACATGCTCTCTCCATTGATGCCCCAAAGGCCTCCTTTAACAACGAACAATTATTCATCGGCAGAAGGCAGCACAACAATTCATTTTTAGTTTAGAAATGTATAAAACATGTTTATACTTTGATAATTTAGTGCAAATGTAAATTTTAATCTTGTTTTCCATCCAAAAAAACACAACCTTCATTCTACTTAAAAATTGTAATTTTGAAGTTAAGGATTTTTTTTCAATCTTTGTTCATGTCTCTTTGTCTCTTTGATCTAACACACATTTATTCCAAAATTCTGATAGTTAACAGGAATGAAGTTACAGTGGTGAAGTAGTGCCTTTCTCTAGGCAACATCCCTAAACTTCATGGGCAATTTTCCAAATATTACCCTAATACAATCCAGAATTTTGCCTTTCTTGATTGTCCCTTGACCTTTATTCATGCCTAGAATTATGATTTATTTATACTACGTTACTACTTCCTGCCAGGCACAGTCTTAGGCACAGAGGGTAGGAATTTAGATTCTCTAAGATAGAGACAACAAAATAGAGAAGTATGTTAAGAACATATGTAAGTACATAGGAATGTGGTGAGACCTGATATAGAAAAAATAACCTAAGGAAGACAGATATGAAGCAGCAAAAATGTTACTGAATTTTAAATAGAGTAGTCATTTACATTTAAGCTGAAAAGTTTACAATTGAGCAAAGACTGGAAAAAGACCAGAAAAGGTCATACACATCTCAGAGAATAACTCGTTGAGTGGTGGTCTGAGAAAATCTAAACAACTCTATTCTGGAAGACAAGATTGGTGAAGGAGATTCATAGAACATCAAGCCACAGAGGTAAGGGGCAGAGGGGGTAGGCTTTGTAATTCTTGATATAGACTTCAGTCTTTACCAAGCGAGGAACACTGGACATTTTTGAGAGGTGCAATAACGTGATGTTTTATATATTTTTAAAATAAGTCACTCTAGATTCTTTTTAGAGAAAAGACTTTAAAGAGTAAAGAAAGAAACATAGAGATTAATTAGTTGGCACAAGAGAGGTGATATTGATATAGAAGAAATGTAACTCCCAACCTGCTAGATGACAGATGTTCTGTGTTTGTGTCCCCCAAAATCAAAGAATGAATTTCAAGGAACAACAGAAGTCAAGAGTAGGAAAGACTTATCGAGAGAGAGAGCTACTGATGCAGGAGGAGTCCTGAAAGTGTGTTTCCACCTGTCAGGGGTAATTTACACAACAAAGTTACAATGTGGGTTCAATATGGGCCAAACTGTAATCAGCCAACAAGATTACAAGTAATGAAGCAGGGCATGTAGCAGGTGTATACGGCTGACATCCGCTACCTTGACTTATATATGACTTTAAAAACAGGAACATTTTAGGGAAGGGATGAATCCAGATGTCCTGGTCACCTACTAGAGGTGTCTGATGCATACGTGGACTTAATCAATTGGGAGGTACCAATTACAGTATAACTCAAATTTCCATTCATTCCTTATAGAAGTATGCAAGTATGGCCATTGTGATTTATTGTTATTGTTGTTGTTGTTTTGCTTTTATTATTGCTGTTGTTTGAGGCAAGACCTTGCTATGTAGTTCAGGTTGGCCTCAAACTCACTATGTACCCCTTGCTGGCCTTGAACTAGTGGTGATCCTTATGCCTCAGCCACCCTAATGCTAGGATTATGTGTGCAAGACCATGCCAGGTTTTCGCCATTGTGATTTTAATCTCTAGGGCTTGTCCTCTTCGGATGTGCCTCCAACCACAACTTTGATGTGTTGTCATCTTCTGCACTGACTTCCTCAAAGGCCTGTGCCTGTCTAATTGCCTATAATATTTGTACCTAACTTAACTGCCTATAATAATATGAGCTTGGACCATAAAAATACTCCTGAAAGTGGCAACAAGAAGCTAAGATGTGCAGTTTTAGATGCACATTGTAATCTAGACTCTGCTCATTGACTTTCTACTCCATCACTACTGATTTCAGGAAGACTTCCCTCTACATTACCAAACAGCTCCAAAAGCATTTTGCATCATAGAATTTAGCACTGTTGGACTGAATTCCTATTTCTAACTAGAAAATGGCAGGGCCATATGTAGTTGGCCCAGAGTGTATCACATGGATTTTTATAATGAGGTGCTATAGTATGAAATGATATAAATCTTGAATTCCCGAATCATCACACACCAGGAGACCTTATAGAGATATCACTGGTGAAACTCATTTATTTTGGTAGACACCGTTCAAAACTCACTTGTACTACTTTTCAGGCTGTCATCGTAGAAGAGCCCATAAATTTTTCAGCTCACAGGCCTTGGAGGGACCAATTAAATAGAAATTTCCAAATGTAATTTCATAAAGAAATTGGCCAAGGAGTAGCAGAGCTCTCTATTTCATTCTGCTCCTCTTCTGCTTATGAAAGAAAAGCTATTTCATATGATAGAGGAAGAATATCAAAGACTAGACCAAAATTGTGACTGAAAGTAAGTTGTATAGCTCATTCATATGCTAATCTGGACTGAAGTGGTTGAGATGTAAAACTCTAAACTCAGTTATTATTCTATAGCATATCTATGTCTTATTCACTAAAGTATTGCCTGCACCAGGCCCTACACCTGGCACATCACAGCAAAGCAATAAATCCTTATTGAATGAATAAATGAGACTTACCATACTGGAAAATGATGAATTTTCAGCTTGCTTCCTTGTATGCTTCTCTTTGGTTAAGGCCATAACTTTAGCATGCTGGAGAATGAATGAAGGTGTGGGGTGGAAGGAGGAGATGAATGTATTACCTACTTAAAGGTCTATTTTAGCATTGGGAGGATATTTTCAACTACCCATTTCTTCACCACTGTAAAATTTTGACTTTAGAAGAATAATGTACTTCTTGAATCTCTGTCAACAAGGTGGGGAAAAATAATTTTATAGCCTTTTTTGCTTTCAGAAATCAGTGTATATCAATTAATAATTGTAGTTCAACCACTAGTTTTAAACAGAGATACTTTAAGGAGTTTGCAAACCAATTTTGGAGATAAGAAACAAATACTAGTAAAGCTAAATTGTCATATAAAAAGGATATGATATTGTGCAAGAAGCAATATAAAGGACACAGATAGTATATAATATTCCATTTAGAGTTCTCTGCTCTTGGGAAATGGGACATTGGTATTCACACTACTGGGACAATATGGTACTAAATTGTGTCCTATTTCCCCAGTCAGTAACTTGAATTCTTAATGCCCAGTATTTCAGTGTTTGGGCCCAATATGTGGGCCTTTGGAAAAAGCAATCAAGATAAAATGAGGGCCTCAGAGTCGTCCTCAGACACCAGTATTCCCAGTGTCTTTACAATTAGTAAAATTTGAACATATACACCAATAAGTCATGTGAACATGAAGATGGTATTCATAAAGCAAGGAGAGAAGCTACAGAAGAAATCAGCCCAGTTGACACTTCTTTCTTGAACTCCAGAAATATGAGAAAAATTAGTTTCTGTTGCTTGCTACATCCACTCTGTGATTCTTGATTTGACAACCCTAGAAAACAACACAAACATAATGTGGATTTTATTCCAGTATAAATTTAGCAATAGAGAAGTAGCAGGGGAGGGTACACAAAGTGCTCGAGACATGTTTTTGTCCTCAGAGCTGTTGGAAGGACAGCCATAACAATTGGGTGCACCCTAGACAGGGTTATGAAAATGGGCAAATAATCCCAGCCTGTAATCCATGCCTATATACAAGACCTCAGGAGCCCAAGGCAGGAGGATCACCAGAGTTCAAGGCTGGCCTCTGCTACATAGTGAGTCTAAGACCAACCTGAACTACAGAGCAACACTCTGTCTCAAAGGGGAAGAGGGAGTTGATAATAGGACCCCACAGTTTGCAACACACCAATAAAAACCATAGGGAAAGAGGGAAAGCAATGTTTAGGCAACACTGTGATGATTAGACCTTTCTGTATCCTAGTGCTTATTGGCCAATTTCAGCTGCTATTTTGAAGAGCATATTTACCAGGCTTTCCAGATAAGCACTTTGTTCTTCATCTTTGTTGATCTACACATCACAAGACTAATGGCTTCACCAAATAATTACAAATAAAGCATAGAGGGTTTAATATAATTAACCTAAAGATTAACAATTGCTTACATGTACTTGCCAAAAGAGTCACTATCACTATTTTTAAGATAATGGAAAAAATATCTGTTTATAAATTGTAAATTTCAGTATAAAGAAATTTATAAAACTCTTTTATAAAAATACATGCATATATGTTTAAGTGTACATATATTCATATATATATATATGTATTTACCCTATGAGTAATGAATTTATTTGATTAAACACACCTTATATAAATCACTGGAAAATTGTGTATCTATTACACAAGCAAAAGCAAAAGAGAATTGCAGATGATACAGTATTTTATTTCTCATCTTTTGATTCCAATAACTGACTTCAGTCACTCAAGAAACCATCTCATTGGAGGAGGATAATCATGTGCAGGTCATTTGGGAATTGTTCTACTTGAGACTAATCTGAGTCTACCTAAACAGCGATATGGTACTAGAAATATAATCTCCCTGCTGCACATCACTGAATAAGTAGGTCAGGCTCTACCCCTGGATCAGCACTTGGCAAGCCATTGGCCAGAGACTGTCAGACAGCTTTGGCCCTTACCTGCTTGCTGAAAGCTACTCCGGGTTTCACAATTACCTTCTTCTTCGGCAGTGCTGGTTATGCAGCTGTGGATAACTGTGCCTGAACTTGTGGGGCTTTTCTACGGAAACCTTCTGAACTTGGCATAATAAGCGGAATACACTACCTGTTTCATGTGGGAACGTGACCTGAAAAGACTCAGTGGAAGAGAGTTTGGGTACATATGCCTAAGGACTTAAGACAAATATATTACATAACATGAAAATGATTCTCATCTGATTTCCAGTTAGTGATGGGAACAGAGCAAGATGTTTATGTTGCATAAACAGATCAATGTCCAGGTAGAGTTAATTTTAAAAGACCTGTGCTTATGAGCTGTCACTCATTTTTAAATATGTCCCATTAAAAAATAGGGTCACTGCCAAGACCGATATCATTTTGAAAAGAAAATTATGAACACAAAATTTCTGTTAATAAGATGAATTATACTGATTGCTTTTTAAAACTTGTATCTGGGGGATAAATACCTTTGATGATAGTGTTTTTTCCTCTTTATATATTGTTGGAGTGAAGTTGCTAAATTCTGTTGAGTATCTTTGCATCTGTGTTCATGAGTGATATAGGTCTGTGATTGTTTTCTTGTAATGATGACATTGTGAGGTTTGGGATAATAGTTTTTCTAACTTTGTGAAATGAATTGGAAAGTTGTCCTTGCTATTCTATGAATATTTATGTAAAATTAGTAATATTTCTTTGCTCAATAATTTGGACCTGGATAGTTTGTTATAAGAAGATGTTTATCTAAGAATTCAATTTCTTAGATAAATACAACCCTATTCTAATGTAATACTTATAATGTTTGTTTGGTAGGATGTGTTTTCAAGGAAGTTCTTCATTTGCTTAAGCTGTTAAAATTATTAACATCA
Source organism: Dasyprocta punctata (assembly GCA_004363535.1). Taxonomy (NCBI): domain Eukaryota; kingdom Metazoa; phylum Chordata; class Mammalia; order Rodentia; family Dasyproctidae; genus Dasyprocta; species Dasyprocta punctata. The sequence goes on along the minus strand of RJWM01007583.1, from coordinate 58,179 downwards.
AGGTTTTCAGATTATCTGCATGATCTGTAATTATGGCCCCTCCATAGCACTTGGTACCATGTTCTCTCTCCTTTTCTCCGTTACTCTAGCTAGGATTTACTAATTTTATTATCCTTTCAAAATAACATACTTCTGATTCAAATATGTTTTGTTGGTTCTCTGACATTTATTGGCTCCAATTTTTATCACTGTTACTTTTTCTCTTCCAGATTGACTTTCATGTGTTCTACTTTTCTTAGTTTCTTCAAGTGAATACTTATTGAGTTTAATTTTTATCTTTTCTAAGTATTTCAGCCTAATACTTACCTGTACCTTGTCATCTTTTATGTGCTTTATAATCAATTAAAACTATCGTCAAATTTCTTTTTGCTTATCTTATATGACTAATGAGTCACTTAAAGTGTTCTGCTTAATTTATTTCTTCTGTTATGATCAATTTATTATTAATCTCACCAATTTTAAATTTCATTTATCATTTTTATATTTGCACAATTATTGTTTTTGTCCTTCTAAGTCTCTTCTGAAGACATCACTTCACATCAATAACTGTATCTCTTACTTGTTAACCAGTTCACCATATTTGCTTAATGTCTCTCATCACTAATTCTTCTTGGATCTCCCAATTACTAAATTTCCTCTGGACCATCTGTCTTATTGTTATCAGGTAGTTCCTTTAGAAATGGCTTGCCATTTAAACTTATTCCAGGTCCTTCTTGCCTCAAAGAAAGAATTAAACAGGACAGGGCAAAACAGTGCCAAACATTTGTTTGAAAAGTGAGTAGTAAAGTGATAAGGGGAAAACTAGTTCTGCAGAAGAACCTTGGGTCAAACAACAGAGGAAAAGCAAAAAACAAAAATAAAAGTACACCCTGGTCTGGGAGACACAGGGTGGGTTACGCTGAAGAAACACAGTAGCAGGATCCTCGTGGCATCTCATCTCTTTTATGTCTCCTACATCTCATGAGATCCCACCAGAAGATTTACATACAGGATCCTGGGAATTATTTGGTGCCATCCTGAGATCTTGTAACTAACAGTTTCTGTTTATTTCCCCAGCCATCTTTGCCATGCCTTACCTCCAACCTCATTATTTTCTGCTTTATCTTCTCTCTAGCACTTTTTGACTATATATGCTTGGCTTTCTGACATGTAACAAGCATTCTTCAAACTCTATTGGCTTTGAAAAACGTTGAATTTTGTTTTAGCAGTGCCCTTTACTTCCTAGCAGATCACCTTGGACTGGAGAAGTTGTAGTTTTCAGGCTTGTTAAAGTATGGTGGATCTCTTCATTCTGGGACATAGTTTTTACCTCTAATCTGTGGCCCTTTTGGGTTTTTAGTGAAAAATCAGAAGTGTTTCCCAAGGCCCTTTAACTTGACAGTATTTGAACTTGAATCTTTGTCCCCTTACTCTGTTCCAAGCAGCAGCTGAAATCTCTTTCCAGATCCTTCAGTCTTTTAACTTTTTTTTTTTCCATTTTCAAGTGTTCTTGGAAACTCACATTCAGTTTTATGAACCCCAAGGCTAGAATGATTACAGTTTTATGTTTGATTTCCAATTACCCTGTTCTTCAGAGACTGACACTTGCTTTCAAGAGAAAAGTCATTAACAATTTATTTAAAAAGGAGCTTCTTTTGGATTAGATGTACCAGAAAGATTTTCAAGAAATTCTGACAAAAGCATGTAATCTACAGCAACTTTATTTCTTTTTGGGGGGGTAGAAGTGTATTTTAACCATAGCCTAAATGTGATAACATAAATGACTTTCATACTGGGCATATACTAACTGTATAAAATGAAAAAGTGGAAAACAGAGATGATTTTAAAATTCTTCGAATTTCTAAGCTACTCAACTGAAACAAAACCTTAATTTTAATTTTATAGTATAGAAACTGACCCAGCAGTTACACAAACTATACATGCATTTTCATTCTGCAGTAAGCATCGAAAATACAAGTTTAAAAAATGAAATAATTTGAGTAGTTCAAAATAAATCAAACCCCCTAGTTCATTTCCATGTAGACTATTTTGTGCTCTAGAGAAGTTTTCCAAAATAAATTTTATGAAGCATTATTATCTTAAACTATCAAACTTAGTATCTGCTAAATAGCTATTATAATATAGGTATCTTTCTAAATATTTTATAAATATTAACTCAGTCCATCCTCAAAAAACTAGCAAAGTATATAGTGATTAGAATAACTTTAGAAATTAGAGAGTAGGTCAGAATCCCTGAATAATTTTTACATCAAGATAGAAACAAGTTGGAAAACAAAGAATTGAACCCAAGCAATTGAACTAGGGAGTCTAGATTCTTGAACCACTCTAAATGCTACCTATTATTACAGTAAGAATCATCCTTTCTTCATAATATTTGGGAAATAAATGTCCTAATAAATGTACTACCTTTTTTTTTAAACTACGGGACTTCTTAAAAGATTTAAGATGCTGATATATTTATTTAGATTCTATGTTAATATATTTTTGGGTTCAATAGTTGAAATGGAAGTTGACTCATGAAATAAAACAAGTATCTCATTTGTAGTCTTTACTGTTTTGTGCACCAAAACTGATTTTTATTTAACATTGGTTTAAGTCCTGGCTCACAGAATTTTTATACTCAAAAATTTACCATTTGACTTTCTGAGAGGAAACACCACACTACTTAGAACTTCCTTGGTAGATACATGGTAGGATAGGGAGAGGTTTTCTCTTTCTCTTATTGTCTCCCTCTCTCTCTTTCTCTCTCTTTCTGCCTCTCTCTCTCTCTCTCTCTCTCTCTCTCTCTCTCTCTCTCTCTCTCTCTCTTTTCCTTTCTCTCTCTCTCTTTCTGTGTCTGTCTTTCCCTGCCTCATTCTTGCTCAACCAAACAGAGCATATACTTTAGAAAGTCCTTGCAAAGCATATTTTGCATTTTTAAAAAGGAAACAAATCAGCACTAAAAAACTTAGTTTTTTCAATGTTAAAAATATGCTTTAAGGGTTTTTAAAAATAATTCCCTTTTCCTCCCCTCTCTATTTCCTCCTTCCATTCTTGAAACTCCACTTACCTGAGAAATATATATTTCTCTACTTTTCAACATATTATATTTTGTGTTTTATTTATAATTTGGGTTTCTTATGTAACAGAAACCATGTAATATTCAAGCTTGTATGTCTGATTTATATCACTTAACACTATGGCCTCAATCAAGCTGCACCCCATTTTTCTACAAATGACTCAAATTTATCTTTCTTCACAGCAAAGTAGCACTCCATTTTGTGTAAATACCATTTTCTTTATCCATTTGTCTGTTTGATATGTATGTTTCTTCTACTCTACACAAAGAATGCAAACATTATGTATGACTAACATGTATTAAAAATAAAACTACTTTAAGAAAGAACAGTAATGCATGATCACTGATATAACTAAAGATGATAGTTTAATCAGTCAGACATCCAAAGTGATCATTTTATTTTATTTTTTTATTTAAGAGAAACACAGAAAAGAGAAACAAAAAGCAAAAGAGACAAACAAGCAACAACAAATCTGACACAATAACACTATAGGTTGACAAAATGAGATGATTGAAATTTGACAGTAGTTGTAATATTGCATATTGCTACCTTCAAAGGGTTTGTTCAGATTAACAGATATAAACATGTAAAATTGATCTAATCATATGAGTATTAACTGTTCTTTTTCAATAGCTAATGCATTTAGTAATATAGTCATTTTAACTATCTTATGTATACCTATTTATAAATTTATGTCTTTTTCCTTTTCCCTTCCTTCTTTCCTCCTTTCCCCTTAGAATACCTCTTGTTGTCTTTAAAATAACTACCCATATCATCAGGCCTAATATAATCAAACAAAATAGTTCAGAATAACACCAATAAAAAATAAAACAATGGTCACAGAGAAAAGAAACCAAAACCAAAGGGGACCTACAAACAACAACAACAAATCTGATACTGTAATATTACAGGTTTACAAAATGAGATGATTGGAATTTGACAGTGGTTGTAACATTGTATATCATTACCTTCAAAGGGGTTGCTCAGATTGACAGATAGAGACATGTAAAATTGATCTAATCATATGAGTATCAACTGTTCTCTTTCCATAGTTAATGTATTTAGTAGTATAGTCATTTTAACCATCTTATGTATGCCCACATACAAGTCTATGTCTTTTTCCTTTTCGCTTCTTCTTTCCTCCTTTCCCCTTGTAATACCTCTTATTATCTTCAGAAAAACTGCCCATATCATTGAGCCTAATATAATCAAACAAAATAGTACAGAATAAACCAATAAAAAATAAAACAATGGAAGCAATACATAGTAATACAACGTTGATTTCTATAATACCTCATATTATCTTCTAAGCAGTTGCCTATATCATCTGTTACAATACGATTATACAAACCAAAATAGGTCAAAATCACTCAGAACAGAACAATGAAAGCAATACAAGGTTTCAAAACAAGGTTATCAAATATCAATAAAGGCTTCTCTAATATATTTTGTTATCTTTGAAATAACTGTCTATGTCATCATATATAATGAAATTAGGCAGGTTGAGATAGAATAAGATCAAACTAAACAGCTCATTGAAAATAATACTGGACTCAAATCCCAATGATGGATTATTCAGTTGTCTGCCCAGCTCAGTGATATCCCTCTGCCACTGTTTCTCGAGCTGTGGACTTTTTTATTCTTCTCTAAAATGTCCTTCTTTGTAGGGCTGGCTTGGTTGTTATAAATTCCTCTAGTTGTTCTTTGTCATGAAAGTATCTTGTTTCTCCATTGATTTTGAAAGATGGTTTTGCAGGGTACATCAATCTGGGTTGGAAGTTGTGTTCTTTCAGGGCTTGAAATACTTCACTCCAAGCTCTTCTTGACCTGATGGTTTGTGTTGAGAAGTCTGTCATGATTCTGATGGGTTTTCCTTTGTAGATGATCTGTTTTTTTTCTCTAATAGATTTTAATATTCTGTTTTTGTGTTGAATTTATGGGATCTTGATTATTATATGCCTAGGTGTAGGTATATTTTGGTTATGTTTAGCTGGAGCTCTATATGCTTCACTTATCTGAAAGTCACTTCCTGTTCCCACGCTTGGAAAGTTTTCTGAAATTATTTCTGTAAATAGGCTTTTCATTTGATTTGTATTGACCCCTGCTTTTTCACTCACACCTTTTATTCTTAAGTTATGTTTCTTTGGGTTGTCTTGTAGCCATTGTATTGTTACTTCCAGGTTTCTTGTTATTTTTAAGAGATCTTTCCTTTCACGGTCACAAGCTGCAAACCTGTCCTCAAGGTTTGAAAGTCTATCTTTAGTTTCCTTCAGGTAGTTTTACCAACTTTCATTAGAGTTTTTGATTTCCTGGTTATCTTTGAATCTGTTTCATGTATTCTAAATCTTTTTTGTATTGTTCATTCCAGGTTTCCCTCATTTTCCTATGCTCCATTTTTTCATCTATGTCTCCTTTAGAGATGCCTAGCAAATCTTTAATTATGTTTTTGAATTCTTCTTTTAGTTGAGTTAGTATTTCTGTTCTAATTTCTTTTATAGCCTCATGAAGTTGTTTCTTTACTTCAGTTGCCATCACCTCAGAGACTTTGGTTGTGGGACTCCCGACTTCTTCTGCATTTGCTTCTGCCAGGTTTGTTCTGCATGGATTGGAGGCCAGAGACTGCCTTTTGCTTCTTTGTCTTGACATATTCCTAGGTTGTTCTGGACAAGTGTGTACCACGAATTTTGGTATTCCTCACATTGTCTGTAATTTCTTAAGGTTAGACTGGTTCTTCTAGCCAGTGCTGATTACGGATATCTGATGGTTACCACTGGGTACACTGTTACAGTGCTGTCTGCTGCCTTTCCCCAGCCTGCCTCTGCTCTCCAATGTCTGGTACAGTGCGTGGGGGTGGGCCCACCACCTGAGAACCTGGGCTGGTTATCCACAAATCTTCCACTATCACCCCTACGGCACACATGGAGCTATAGTCTCCAGACTGAGCCAGTCACCCACCAGGACCCTCCAGGGCTCGGTTGGAGCAACCTCCACAGGACTGTGCCCAACTAGGAGAGGCTCCAGCCCCAAAATGGCCACCAGTCCCTCCCTCTCCCTCGCGGGGGTTCGGGGTCTGCTTACCATCAGCCAGTCCAGTCCTGCAGGTCTGCTCCCCCTGTCCACTGCCACACTTCTCTGATGCCACCTCTCTGGGCAAAGGCCTCCAGGGTTGCTGCCACCGCCACTGCCACAGCACTCTGACCTTGTGTCCCCAGGTTCCAGCAATTCCTTTTTTTTTTTTTTTTTTTTTTTTTTTTTTTGCAGCACCAGGGATTGAACTCACAACCTTGCCCCTGCCAGGGCAGGTGCTTAAGGCACTGAGCCAAACTCCCGGTCCTGGTTTTTTGAGGCAGGGTCGCACTATGTAGCTCAGGCCGGCCTTGCGCTCGCATAGCAGCCCAAGCCAGCCTCGAACTCACAACACTCCACCTACCTCAGCCTCCCGAGTGGTGGAATTAAAAGCATGTGCCACCACGACCGGCTCAGCAATTCCTTTCACTGAGTGAGTCTGGCCCTGGGCAGAGGAGCCACCAGCCACCGCCCTCCTTGTCTAAGTGCCTCTTTCCACTCTTTGTGTGGGCTTCAATTCTCGCTTTAGATTCTTCCTGGGTCCAGAGAACCCACCTCCCTCCTTCTTGTCTTCCCCATGTTGCTATATTCAAGCATCTGGATGGTACCTTTCAGGGAGGCCACTTATCCCACTGTTTACTATTCTGACATCATGGCACAGCTCCAAAGGGATCATTTTAACTCCTATAAGATTGAGGCAAAAGGATTTAGTGACAACAATTTTTTTAGTAATATGATTTACACATGTGTTACACAGAGAATTATGTGCATTGCTATTGGTTCCTTGACAGTAATTTTCAGGTGTTAATAAATTATTGCTTACTTTTGGAAACTGCAGTAAAATCTCCTATGACACATTCATTTTCTGTTGTTTTACCCCTTGTGACTGATGGAATCATGCCATGGCTACATGTAAGAGAAAAGAAAAAATATAATGTGTTTTGTATTGTTTTAGATTATTTAGCTTATAAGAGAAAGAGCTTTTCCCTGCACTAAAACTCAGTTGTATTTTCCACTTTTCTGTCAATTTCAAAGGCAGAAATGAAATTGTCACCTACGCTGTACGACACACTTTGCAGAGCCTGGGAGTTCCTCATGTCCGGGACACCTTTCCAGAATGTGTAGCATTCCTCTCTACTCTGACCCCGGTATCAATTTCAGAAAATATACAATTTAAACATTTTAAAGCATGGTCATTTCATCTGGACAAATAAAAATTTGTGTTTAAATGGTATTATTCCTTAAGAAGACTAAAATGATATCTAATTAAATTGAAAAACACCTTTCTTCAAATGATCTCTATTCACAACAAAAGAAATCAGATAATGATCCTATTTTTTCTTTAATGAACAGTCTGCTCATGCTGCCTATATCCCTTCCATTACAACTGATTTCACAACCAAGGACTCCTCAAGTTCTTCTTTTGCATTAAAATCCATCATATTGTGTGCTGATGAAAACTGATCGCCTTATGACAACACTTTTCAAAGTACTTTTCTAATGCTTAGTGATATTAACAAGTATTAGAGAAAAGACTTTGTTGTCAAAATTACTGGAAGCAAATAAATCATACATATAATTCTTAAGTTTTCATGGCAATCATTGGTATAATAAAAGCTATACTTAAACCCATATTTTCCTAATTCGATGTGTATGTTTTTGGAGGGAATATTCTATAACCACTTGGTGAAATCTTCCACAAAACATAATCTGGGAATGTTAAAACTTTACATTTCTTTCAAATTTTCTATATTTATTAAAGAAACAGAATTATGTTTAGATATGTATTAGAATTTTAACTAAATATAAAATATTAATAATGAGTATAGTTTTAAATATATGGTTCAAAATATATACACAAAATATTAATTGCAAATATAGAAATAAAAATAGGAGTATGACAAAGACATAGACTATAGAAATATAACAAAAATAGAATATTAGTAAAGTGGACCCCTGACTTACAAACTCAATTCATTCCAGAGGACTGTTTAAAACTCAAATTGTCAGAGGAAGGCTCAGTCTCCTCTACACAGCCTTCAAAGTCTCTTTCAAGTACAAGGGCAGACCTCAATGTCCTTAGAGAAACACTGACCAAGAATTTCTCAGTTAACCCCATACAGGAGAGGATATTGTAATGTTTTTTCCAGAAGTCTTTGAGGGTTAAATCTGTATTGGAGACCATCTGGAAGCACATGTGGCTGGCATTCGGGTCATAGCTCAACTCTCTGGTTATAAGTTAAAACTAAAATTCCTGTCCTAGCCCAAGTTGTTCATGTGTCAAGATGGTCATAACTCGAGGTTCCACTGTAATGAATACAAAATCACTCATTTCAAAACATGGCAGTTGTGTGAGATATTTCTGTCTAGGACAACAATTACCATTACTGATAATATTTTAATGAAATTATGTTTGCATTTTGGAAAAGTATATTAAAGCTTATGTGGCACTTAAGAAGTTTTCTCCCAATCAATTTAGATTCCTTATGAGATCCTATGAGCCACATGACGAACAGAAGAAATTAACTTTGAGTACATACTATGTGCCTGGCATTATATAGGCACTTGATATGTGTCTTAAAAAATCAACAAACTTAAGCACTTCACATTTTATGAACCCCAAAGCAGAAGATACAATGACTCTTATGTCTTTCCATATGCCTAGTCTCAGAGCACACATTGTGATGTGAAATATACACATATTATGTAATGAGAAGCACCTTAGAAGTGCAAAGTGTTCAATGCATTCAGAGGGAGGAAATCTTATTTAAATCAAATGTGTGCAGCCAGGCATAGTGGTGCATGCCTTTAATCCCAGCACTCGGGAGGCTGAGGTAGGAGGAGCGTTGTGAGTTCAAGGCTAGCTTGGGTTACAACAGGAGCGCAAGGCCAGCCTAAGTTACATAGTGCGACCCTGCCTCAAAAAACCAGGGCTGGGAGTTTGGCTCAGTGGCTTAAGCGCTTGCCCTGGCAGGTGCAAGGTTGTGAGTTTGATCCTCAGTGCTGCAAAAAATAAATAAATAAATAAATAAACAATAAAAAAAAATCAAGTGTGTGTGATATATGATAAATTTAAGCACGAAGGAATTTTAGATTATGTTTCTATTATTGAATCATATAGTTTATTTATAAACTTTGGATATTAACCTTTTATCAGATACATGGTTTTTAATATTTTTCCTAATACGTTGATTGCTGTTTTGTTATCTTGATTGTTTCTTTTGCTAAAGATTTTTAACTTGTTGTAGTCTCATTTACTTGCTTTTGTATCCTAAACTTTTGGGATGAATTAAAAAACTCACTGCCAAAGCATTCTCACGAGTTTTTCCTTTACTTTCTCTACTATGAGTCTTATGGTTTCAGATCTTAAATTTAGAGCATTTACTCATTTTGAATATAAACATATTTTTTTTTCATTTTGAATAAATGGATTTTAAATATGTGTATTTTGCAAGATAAGAGGTTCAGCTGCATTCTTTTGTAAGTTGATACCCAGTTTTTCCAACATCATTTTTTGAAAACATGATCATTATCCCACTGTTGGACTCTTTGTAACCAAAGTGCAAATATAATTCAGTGGACAAGAACTCTTTCCACCAAGTGAAGCTGAAATGATTGGATGCTTACATGAACAAAAAATGAACTTTATTTCTCAACCATATACAAAATTAATTATAATAGATTGCTGAGCTAAATACATAGTATAAAATGATAAAATTGCTGGAGGAATAATAAAAGAAATTATATATGGCCTTGGGAAAAGGCCTAGCAGGCGTTTACCTTGATATGACACCAAAAGTATAATCCTCCCAAAAATGTAAGTTGAACTTTTCACTGTCAAATAGTATTCTGACAGTCAAAATTTGCTTTAGATATAACTTTCCTAAAAAACTTGTATGTTTTCTGTATTTGTCAAAAGAAAGAGGATATATGGGAAAGAGAGAGAGGCAGAGGTCATGGCAAGAGAGAGTTTTAGAGAAAGAGAGAGGGGGAAGATAAAGAGAGGGAAAGAGATTGATTCTACTGTCTTTTTATGGAAAAATCATAAACAGTATGGTGGCTAATCCTAAAGGCTGAATGATGTATACTCAGAAATCCTATGAGCCAGTCACTCAAACCATTGGTGTTGTTGAATCAGTCTAATTATACCATTTAACCAATGCTATAAATTAAGGTCATTTTGTTTATTTATCAACATTTTGTCCAATATCACAAGAATGAATAAACTTCTATATACAATGCAGTGAAATGTAATAGAGCAGTTAAAATGAATTAACTGGAGCCTCTGTATAAATAAAGAATATCTCAAATTATGATTTAATACAATAATGTGATAATACAACTGATATGATATCATAAAATATTTTAAAAACCAAAATGCATTCTGTGTATATGGTTATGGTAGCAAAAGAACAAATCTGTTAAGAATCCTGTATGTCATAGAACAGTTACACCAGGGAGCCTTCAGACAGCTTATTCAGAAGTTTCAACTTTATTTTCAATATGCATTTTTTACTTTTAATTTTGTATTAAACCTGGATGGTAAATTTACAGAAGTTTTAGAAAATATTTTCTTATGATATTTTCCAAATATTATATAGCATAGGTATAGAACAATTATACTTTATACTTATTTAATGTAAATTAATTGCCATTGCTCATGTATGTTTATAATAAAAATACAGTGCTCATAATTATTGTTTTGTTAATTACAGAGTAAATTACGATGTACAGAGATGGAAATAAATTCACTATCTAGCTAAGTTTCTTTGTTTTTCAGATGTTGAAACTAAATGGAGTTACCCAAAAGCCAGCAATCTAGTAGAAAGCATATACTTTGTTACACATAACTTGTTCCAAATGATAAATCTTCGACTTGGTTACTAAAGACTTCTCTATTCACGGTTCATCTTGTATGTTAACAACCTACTTTCAGTTGTTATCTCAAATTTACCTGTGAACAATAATTGAATTCTGGGTGCTATTTTTCATTTTGGTCTCCTATAATCTTTAAAATAAAATAGTAATGACATTATACTGAGCCTTTCATGAATATTGTAAAGGCCAGTGAAGTTAGCCCAAGGTAGCAGTCACACCCAGGAAGGCAGGTTGGTTTTGTAAAACAACAAAACACTGTAATAGGAGAAAAGGAGACTTTCAATCTATTTTTAAATCTTTTGCAAACTACTCTGGTAATGTTTGCTTTCTTCATATAAGAATATAAATTTCTTCTCTTCATTTGCTGAAATAAGTTGAAATAAAGATTGAATAGCATTTGGGGGAGTTTCTGAGTCTCCTCATCAAATTAAAAATCACACACAAAAAATGGATTGTACAAGAAATTCAATTTCAATCTCTATTTTTCAGCTCAATTCATTTTAGCCATAAATATGACACACATGCAATTATCAATTCTGTGTTCATTTCTTTACTTGTATAATTTGTGATCTTAGAGTACAGAAGAAGCATTGTTGCAAAAATAAAAGAGTACTATAAATAATGAACCAGAAAATAAAAGATGCAGATTTATTTGATATTATTATGATTCTTTCAACTATTCAGTTCCTTGTAAATGAGTCACATATGGTCATCTGCTGTGAGATCTTGATCTCTTTTTGTCATTTTGAAAAACAAAATTTAAAAACAGTGATTGGCACTTATAAAGAAGTTGTCCTTCTACTTCTATCAGTCATATTTCTAGAGAATTTCTCAAGTGTATTATACTGTAAGGAAGTAAATGAGTGAGTGATTCTGTAGCTGCTTCATAAACTGATACAAAACATCTAACCCTGCCATGGGCTAAGGAGAGGGTTTTGTTTGAGATCCATAAGCTAAAATATATATATATATATATATATATATATATATATATATATATATCTCCAAGAACTGGTAACTCATGAAATATTTATTTCTAAGAATTATAGGTGTATAACTAGGAACATAGTTCCCTAACCAAAAGAAGGCAGCTTTGAGAGTGAATATCCATAAACACATGTTCCATATGAGTAGTCAGATATCAAAAGTGTGAACTCATATGGAGTTAAAAGTTTATTTTAAGAGGTAAAATTTCTTATTACATGTGTTTTGTTTGTATTTGTGATCTATCTAAAACTTCTGTTAGACTTAGAATGTGTGCCTCATTGTTTTGCTGCCAGAATAAAACACTGATGAATAAAGTATTTATTAGAGTCAAGGGCCTTAGGGGAAATTACTCCCTCAGATATCACTCTTAACTTATCCTGAGACATGATTTTTCTCTTTATTGGACATTCACTGGCCAGATTTCATAAAAGCAGATACTGTATTCATTGAGGCACAAAATAGTGTTGTTATTATTGTTTATTTTTTTAAATCCAAGCAATTCAGGCAAACATGTTTTTTAATGTATTAATTTGTAGTAAAGTTATAAGTTTTTAAATGGAACGTACATGTTTTTAAAATAGTATGTTAAAATATGCTACTTAAAATCGGTACAATCAAATTGGATATACTTTAAAATATGTAAATCTCATTCAAAATACCCTAAAAATTTTTTTCTTGCTCTAAGCTTTTTTATTTAGATCACTGCTTGAACAATACACAGATTCTGAATTTCCTTTATATTGTGATTTTGGTGTTTTGATGATGACATAACTTAGAAAGTCTCTATGAATAGGTATGTATTTGGTTTTCAGGGTGGAGATACCATGTCACATTGGCACATACCACAACAGGAAATAGAAGATTTCTATGTGACTTTACTGAAGTATTGAATTTCATGGGTAATGAATTAGTATTTATTAAAGTGAGAACATTGTTTCAGATCACATAGAATGATCTCTGGCACAAAGTAAAAGCTCAGTAACTGGCATTATGAACAATTCTGAGAAACTGTAAGTTATGCTTTATGGAAATCTTTGCTTCCATGATTGAAAAAGTTTTACTGAGTTTATTCTTGCCAAAATGATTATTTTCTTTCCGAACATTCCCTGCTTAATACCCTTCTACTTCTATCTTCCTCCATTTAAGAAAATAACAGAGAAGTAAATAAACAATATTATAAATTATTCTTCTTTTTTTTTTTTTTTTGCAGCACCGGGGATTGAACTCACAGCCTCGCACCTGCCAGACAGACACTTAAGCTGCTGAGCCAAACTCCCGGCCCTGGTTTTTTGAAGCAGGGTCGCACTATGCAGCTGAGGCCAGCCTTGCGTTCAAGTTGTAGCCCAGGCCGGCCTCTAACTCACAACGCTTCACCTACCTCAGCCTCCCGAGTGCTGGGATTAAAGGCGTGCGCCACCACGCCCGGCTATTCTTCTATTTCTAATACCAAGATTTTTCTATGTAACCTTTGGAATCATAAAAAGCAGTTTCAAAGAAATTGACAACTCAAGCCATGTATGACTTTTAAATTTTAAATTAAAAATATAGTCATATTCACACTATATGCAACTAATTCATAATACAGATCCAGGTCCATATTAGAACAGTGCTTTGAAAGTCCAGATTTTGGAAGGTGATCACACCAGTCATCTATGGCCTAGGATATAGCTAGCAGTCTTCTAGGCAGATGGAGGAATGGGGCATTGGCCTCATCCTGCTGGACATCTCACACTCAGTGTTCTGCTAGCAGGTTCACAGGCAAGTTTACTTTCAAGATCAGAATCATGGTAGGGTTCAAAGGTAAGATCAGTCTCCAAAGCAAGGTCCAGAATAAGTTTGAGGTCAAGTTCAAATTCAAAATCATATTTAAGATCACATTTAAATTCAAAGTCAAGTTCAAGTTCAAGATCCAGTTCAAAATCAAGATTCAAGCTCAAACCATGTTTGAGTTCAGGTTCAAATTCCAGATTTAAATTCAAAGTAAAGTTCAGGTTCAACAGTGCTAGCCAGGATTCCTCCGGGACCTGTTTAACAGACCTTACTCAGTGATGGCTATATGAGTAGCACACTGGACTACACTACCCAGAATCCTCAGGGATCCTAGACAGGATTGTGGCTGAATTTCCGGGGGATCTTCTGGGGGATCCTCCTCTGAGCCCCCTGTTCTCTTCACTTTGAAAATGACTAAAAGAGTGCTGGTCTTTGACCTCTTAAAATTCATATTCCTAAGACAGTTCAGTGTCTGGCAGAGTCACTTCCTGTCAAACACTAAAATTCTCCGAGGCTTCTATGGTGGCCTCTTTCTCTACTGCAGCCAAGCACTTGGACCCAAGGCCATGTGTGGGCTCACATTCTGGACCTAGGCACAGCATGTTCTGGTCACTACCGTGTCTGTTCCTCAGGCCACAGCAGTATGTGGAGTGTTGGGTGCAGCAGTTGAAATCTTAAGGAAGTGAATGTCTTCATTCCTTTTTCTTGTCTCCTCCTGAATTTCTACTTCTAGTAATGTCAAAATAAATGCAGCCAGTATTACTTAAAATGATAGGAACAGATTTTACTTACTAATTACTGATAGTGGAGGGGAAAAATGAGTTCCATGCAGATTTGCACAGAGATCACAAAGAAAGGCAGCCCTCTGTGGTTTGGGCCACGCAGAGAGTTAAGAGCAGATGGTGACTCACCAGAGACACTCAAACTGTGAACAGGAAATCTGTCCTCTAGCCCAGCACAGAGAAATCTCAACCAGTTTCCTTCTGGATTTAGAAACTAGGTTTCCAGAAATAATTTCTGTCTTTATTGCATAGAAATTCCTCCTTGTTAAGTGTCTGATTGCTTGCCCCATCCTGAAAATATTTTCTACTAACAAGTCTCAACCGATGATTTCACCTGGTCCATAATTAACAAGAAGTAACTAATGAGAACATAGATTTCCATTATTGAAAAGAGAGAAGAAAATTTTTTTTTATTTGAACAAGAGGGGGAAAATGACAAAGATTCTCTCTTTGGCTGAACTTTAGTCAAGCTCCTGAACCTTCTCTTCTATCCATTTCTGCATTTCCTTGTAAAATCCAGCATTAGCATGGAACTCTGCTAAATCATTTTAGCAAGAACACTGTCCTTCCCCATATCTGAGTAGCCTCTGTTTCTGAATTGTTTCATTACTATTTACCACATTCTAGGTGATGTCTGATCAACCTAGCTTGCGTTCAACAAGAATCTTACTTAGAGACACACTCACCTCTAGTATTTTTTCTTAGTCATTTTCCATCCATTTCCTCCTCTACCACTGTGTTCCTTGGCTATAAATTTCCACTTGCCCATGCTGGATTTAGAATTGATCACAAGGACATTCTCCTACTCCAAAACTCCTTTGAGTGTTCTGTATAACTATTGAGATCATCTTGAATAAAGTCTTTATGCTCATGCTTTAATAAAAAGAATAGTACTTCAAACAGCAAGCAATGACTATTTCTAAATTTATTTTTTAGTTATTGCTTTCTTATTTTTCTCAACGTTGATGCAATATGTTTGTGCAAAACAATAAAGCTTAATTACTTAAAAGTCTAAGTAAAACTATAAGATGCTATATTTCAGGCAGCAATTACTGTTTTCTTGCACACTTAGGTTTCTTATATTTTAAATGCCTGTGTTGCAGAAGACAATTTGTGGAAACTAAATGTATTCATTTGCTGACTGTGTGTTTAATCTCCAATTACAAAACTTTCTAATTGTATTTTTATCTTCTTCCTGTATCTCTTTTTTCTGTTCTTAAATCTCTCCATTACCTGAATGAAAGGCAGAAATAGATGTATGAGAAAATACTGTAGCACATCCTCTGCAGACATGTTCATTCACGCATCTGGTAAGTATATATATACTTAGGAAGGAACTTTTATGTTTGTTGACTGTGTATTACGTATATACATAAACCATATGAAATTATATTTTAGGCAAATTAATATGGTAAAGTATTGAAAAATGTATGTCATCCTCATAGGAGGACACAAAACTCTTCCTGTGGGTTTTCTAAAATAATAAAATCATTTTTTCTTTCTTATAGTTCCTGAAACTATTTTCAGAATATGCGAAACAATTCTATTTTCTGGTTTGGTTAACTCAATCGGAAAAGGTATGATGCTACTGAACCAGTTAATTTTTCCAAAAATATATGTAAATATAGGCCGTTACTTATGATGAGTAGATAAAGGAATTTCTGTGTGTCTTTCCTACCCAAGGTCATTTTCTCTTGTAGCAATCTCTTTTCAGCTTCTGTAGGCTCCAACTAGACATTTTATGTACATTTCAGCCCTCTTATTGCTTGCTAGGAAATGAACATTAAGGAGAAAAAATATAAGTCCTAAATTTGCACATAGGAGATTATTTTAAAAAACAATTTAAAAAATTTGAACACAAGTATTTTGTTAGAATAAGTTAAATTCTTAAGATACTTCATTATAATATCTCTTGCCTCTTATCTTGGTATTTTCTACAAACCATACACTTTGATCATGTGTGCCAAGTGCCTTGTGACGCCAATCAGGTGCCCTGCTATGCATGCACACAAGATCCCATAATGCTTCTTTGTGATATCTTCCATATTTGTAATTAAATACATACCTGTGATACTGTTTGTGATGCCTCTACATAGTAATCTTACTGAAAGAAAAATACATATTCATTAATTTTCTTGTTTATTAGTGATGAATTATTGTTTGTTACTATAAATATAGAATTTATCACAGTGCAAATAACAGGTGCTTATACTTTGGACTATTTCTGAATGATAGAAGTAAAACAATATAATTCGAAGTGGAAGAGTCACGCAGTCCTCTTGATAAGCAAGAGATTGAGGTAGTTTGGACCTGTGACTTAGAAAATGAGCTGGTTGCTAAGCAAGCTGCTATTCAAACCATACCCATGTCATTTATCAGTTTCATGACCCAGAGCATGATTTTACAAGTAGTGATTTCTTTTTTATAAAATGTGCAAAATAGTATTACCTATATCATCTCCTAGGATCGGTGCAACAGTGAAATGGGGTCTTGAACTGTGCTAAGTTTTTCAAGCAGGTAAAATCCAGAGAAAATTCTGCACAAATTGTTAGTAATCATAATGGCAAAGTACTAAACCTAACTTATGATTAAAGAAATGCAAATTAAAACAAAATATGTCATTTTCTACTTATCATATTGGCAAAGATTGAATTGATTGATACCACCACCTGCTAGTAAGGATGTGGTGACATGTTTACACTCATACACCCTTGATAGTAACATGAATTAGTGCAAAATTAAGAAAAACTTGGGGCATCTTTCGATATTTAAAAACTTCTATTCGGTAACTCAGCAATCACAATTCTAAACATTTATTCTCTAAACAAATCACACTGCGATGTACTATGTGTGCCAGTATATTATAATATTTTATAATATGGAAGGAAAAATTAAATGCTAATATCTTCACCATTATTCTGATTCTTACAAAAAATCTGCAAAGGCTCACTGTAAATGGAACACATCTGCTCTTATGTGAATTGAAAGGAGACATTTTGGGAATGGAAATTTTTCTAAAGTTCCTGTATATGCACACTACTTATATTTAAATAAACTATAGGTTTTATTATTAGAGGTAACTTATTAATCTTTTTTGAATTTTTTAGAAAAAATTCATTCTTATTAAAAGTATGAAAACAAAAAACTATGAACATTTTCTGCTTCAAAGTGAAGACTTTTTTGGCAGTCTTTTTTCTTTATTTTGAATATAAAGTTCATAGTTAAAACATATATTTTATTAATCTTAGAAGGAGATGTACAAATCAACACACCCTCCTCTCTCTGCCAGGTAAAAGTTTAAGGAAAACACAGATGAATCATACATTTCTGTATAATCTGTGCTTCTGTCAAAAGGTTGCCATGACTCATTTATGATTTTCCATAGTTTTAAAACTAGTGTTTTTAACCACAGAAAATCTACTTTATGGTCCCATTATGATGACTCTTGAGTCAATAATATACTCTTTAATTTATCTATGACTGGTTTTGTAGAAATAAAACTATGTACAGTTTTGTCCCTTACTCTCACTCCACAAAGCAAAGTCCTGTACAAAGGGAAGGAGAGGTTATGAAATCTAGTGTCCTTAAATGTATGGACTGGATTAGATACCACAGATATCTTTTAATTTTCATAACTTCCTATTGAATCTGCCTACAACTCAAAGGTCAAGTACATGTAAGGAAGGCGCAGGACTAGAATTTGAACCTAAATCTCCTGTATCATTCCAAATATCACCTAAATTCCCATACTATCATGTAGACCTTGATTCAGTTCTATATATATGTATATTAATTTTAAGCTGATCCTACAGCTTTCAATACCAAGTCTGCAGTACAGTATTGTATGAAGCAAAGGCTTCATTACTCAATTATTAAACAGTAAATTCTGATACTGAGAAGGAACAGTATACATGAGTTATTCTAAAGTACCATTTCGATCAACAGCTTTGTCCTCCTTCCATGTAAGATTTACTGAAACAGAAATATCTGTAATAAAAATACTCTTCAACATCTGTAATAAAAATACCTGAATAAATGGATGTTGCAATTCTGTGAAGTCCTTTTAGCACCATTCTTTTCTACAAAGGTACCTTTAAATGAATTGACTTCTGCTGGATTGTGGAGAAAAATTAACTTACTTTAACAATTCAAGATAATGTTAATAGTTTGAGTCTTTAAGAAATTTAACCTATCTCATTTTTCTTTTCAGAATTTGTTCAAGTAAGTTTAGTGGTTCCCATTTCATCTCTGTCTATGTAGAAAGAATAGTAATATTTAGGGGAAAAATGATTTTGCATACAGTGGTATTCCAGCTTTTTCCATGCCATTTACTTTCATAGCTTTTTAAAAGAAAAAAATACACTCATGAACATTGAAAATAGCTGAGGATAAAATCCCATCTCCTATTTAGTCTATTGCACTTATATCTCAACAATTACTTAAAAGTGATGCTATTCTCATCTTCAAATTATTTAATCCAGAAACTCTGAGTTAAAAAAAAAAAACCCTAGTAAACAATAGCAAAAAGACCTCCATGGAGGAAGAAAGTTAATTTTTTTCTTTTCTTTTTTTGGCCAAGATACATTCTTTTGTCATTTTGGTTTAAAATTTTTCTTTTTGTCTTTTACTATCATAAGCGACCATATCTGAGAGAGAGGAAACTGGGTGTGGTTATCATACAGTTCAGATATTTATTAAACTTTTGAAGTAGACACTAGCTCTATAAATCCTACAGATTTTAGAATGATAAAAGTAAAAAAGTTTAAAATAAAAATTGAAATTCGTTGCAATTCTGTAATTTGAGTACACAGGATTTTTAAAAAGCATGCTGTGGACATATACTAAGAGATGTATTTAAGCCTAGTTTGCTTTCTGTTACATTCATACTGAAAATTTCATTTAGCAGACTTGAATGCTTCATTTTGAGTGCCATTTAGGATCCAAATTTACCATATTTGATTATAATAATTGGAAAAAATGAATTTTTAGCTATATTTTTATTTTTTGATCTTTAAATTTTTATTAGTACAAGTTTGCAGCACAAAATATTACATTCATTGTAGAGAATCAATGCATGTAAATAATGCATTTCAATTCTTCCTTTCCCTTTCTCTCCACCCCCTTTATTTTTCCAATTTCAGATTCATTTATTTATTTCTGCAAGACCTCATAAAGTTAATCACTATACATACAGATTAAAAGCCAAACTACTAAGCCAAAACACATATAAAACATGTAGTTCATCAAGCTACTCTTTGAGAGACATTATTAGCTCTGAATTACAATAAATTTTGCTTTCTCTTTTTTCCTATTATTTGTCTTCTATTTTGCACTTTATATACATGGTGGTATCTCAGTTTACAAAATTAATTCTTTCCAAGATTCTGGAATCTGGTTTCAACTAGCATCATGGAATGAATTCTGTGACCAGACTAGACTCTTGCAATAAATTAAATTTGTGAACCAAGCTATATATATATATATATATATATATATATATATATATATATAATATATTATATATATAGTGATACATATCACTATATATATATCACTATATATAATATATATCACTATATATATCACTATGTGTATATGTATATCATTATATATAATGCATATATATAGTGTATATATATATACCACTTTTGTATAAGAGAAATTGTGATATTTAAGCTTGTGTGTCTGAGTTACTTCACTTAGCATTATGGTCTCTAGGTGAGATCTTTTATGTTATTAGATTAATGGTTATACTTAGACATCTTTCCTTTGCTGGTCATATCAGTTCACATCTTTCCTAGTAATTATTTATAGATGTAAATTTTGTCAGTTAAAAATTATGCAGAGACAGGGGTATAATAATGCTATCTTCAGCTCTCCTCACAAATATTTTGTTGAATTACTAAATTCATAAATATAACAATTTAGTTCTCTAATACAACACTAAAAGAGCATCTGATAAATCTCAGGGTGACAAAAAATAGCCATTCTCAAGTAGAAATTATTACACTTAGAAAAATACCAAGTATTCATATATAACAGGTGAATTAAGAAATCCATCTAGGCAAAGAAGATAAGTCCAATTAAATCGTAATGAAATTAAATGAAATATGAAGTTCCTGATGTTCAAATTTGTATTTTTTTAAGCAAAACAAATGATTTGTTTTTCAATATTGAGTATTCAATCCAGTGCCTTTGCACAAATCCGCATGTCCAACCCTTGTTTTATTTTTTTTTTATTTTGAGACAGATTTTTGCTAAGTGCATGAATTACTGTGGCTGGGCTTGTACTTTCAAATCCTTCAGCCTTGGCTTCCCAGAGTGCTGGGATTACAGGATTGTACCACCTCATCTGGCTGAGCAAATCATTCTCATTTGACTGAAAAAAGTCAATAAATAAATAAATAAGCTCATGTTTACTACTTTCTTCATTGTTTTCCTGCCTCAACCTCCTACTACTTAAATTGAATATTCCACAAGCATCTATCTTTGCCTCTCATTTTTGCATACGCTTCCTTGGAAATCTCCATCATTCATGTTGCTGGATTTAACTAGCATCTCTGAACATAGAATCCCATTCAAGATCTTTGTTTTCTTTGGGTCTCACATTTCTAAATGTCTACTGGATATGTATCAAACTGAATTCATGCTCTGTGCTCTAAATTCTGCCAGTCATTTTACTTTCAAATACCAATCATAGTAGTAAAAACCAACTGCTATTTATTATACTATAAGCACTTTACATGAGTTGCCTTTTCAATTCTTACAACAAGTAGCAAAGAACTCATTATAATGCTTATTATACAGAAATGGAAATTTAAAAGTTGAGTAGTTGCTTCATAGCCAGATGGGTAACAAGTATGAGAGCTTAGATTTCAGCACGAGTGGTTCTTGGTCCAAAATCTGTGTTCCAACCACTAGACTGCTTTAAATCACTTTCCTTCCTCAGACCTGAAATCTCATACATGTCTTTGATGTTATCATACCCTTTAACCAGTGCAATTATTTATCTTGCTACTCTAAAGATAAACAAAAGATACAATGTTTTAGACCCCATGAGGATACTACTATGGTATATTTATATTATAATGTCCTTTATTTATACACATGTCCATAGCACCTTGTAGAGTCCTGAGAACTAGGTTGAATATCAAACATGTTTGTTGAGTAAGTGAAAGTCATTTAAATTCTGTACTCATATTTATGTACCTCATACATTCACTACATTTTACATAGTTCAGACCTTTCAGCACCTTGACCTTGTTCATTCCAAGAATCATAACTGCTTTACTTGTTCCATCCTTTTCTTTTTTTTAATTGTTCCTAGCATGTTTCTCTTTGGACAAATTTTCAATATGTGAAGTTCTGAAGTCTAGTTCAAAACTTTGGTGATACTTCAAGGCCTGTGGAATAGAAATCCTTATCCTAGCATTTATGACCTCTGTGAATAATGTGAGGTCATTGCTCTCACGTCCAAACCAGTTAGAGAAAATCATTGTGGCTCCTACACTCACAACCCCTTCCCATCTTCACCTGTTCCTAATACTTATGAATCAGAGCATTATGTTCTCAGGATGACAGAACTTTCCTAAACCTTCTAGGTCTAGTTCTTCACAAGAATTGCTGGTTTACTCAATCTGGGAAGAATTAATGTGAACCATGCCTTTTGTGACTCTCCTGAATATTTATCACTCATTCTTAGCATTTTATAAGTATATTTTCAAAATGAGAAGTTGGGATATACCCAGATGAAACTAGTCGGTAGCAGCTGTTGCCTTTCATAGAGGGCTTAAATAGCAATCAGGAGAGTCTCAAGGATTGGGGGAAAAGTTGAAACAAACATCTGTTTCCTGGAAGCCAATATGGTACTCAGACATTACAGTCATTGTGAGTTTCCACGGCTGAGAGGAGACTAAAGTGTGACAGTGTGGTAGTCTGATGTGGTAGACTGATGATAGCTCGCTAGCTAGCTAGATAGTGACAGAGAGACAAAAAGACAGCCAGATTTAGCCAATCTTCCTTAGTAGACTAAACCAGTTAGAATTCTGATCTGTTTCTATTTCCATTTCATCTTTGTATCTTCCAGAGTTTTGTAACCTTCCAGATTACATAGACAATAAACACAGACTGACTAAATGAATGAATGAGTGGATGGACGAATGGATGGCTGGATGGACAGATGGATGGATGGATGGGTGGGTGGATGCAAATGAATGAATAAATTTCAATCGAACAGAACATGTGAGTATATAAATGTTTATCAAAATTTCAACTCTCCAAAGAAGAAACTTGTAAAAATAAAAGTGTGATTTTTATTATTCACTCAACAGAAACTGTATGGGGCCTTCTACATGACAGGGATTCTGCAGAGTATTTCATTACCATGTCTATCTTCATTTGTAATTATATCTTACCTAAATGAAAATTTCTGCATATTTAAAAGACAAAAAAGCAATAAACTATGCAGTAGGTAAGGTGCCACTTACCAGCTTTATCAAAGTAATATATTTAACTCCCAATGTTAAAAATGCAAACAAATCTTTAACTTCCAAGATCAATTACACCTATAGAATGAGCCTGACTGCGAACAGCATTCTTTCTTGTCAAGTACTTCTTATCATCAAGGAAGAATAAACACTCTAATTATTTTTTTTTTACTTTTTTGTTTGCTCCCTAATTGCATCATTCATTACTCCCTGGAATTCAAATCAACATCAGATTTATAGGTGGAGAGTATTGAAATATTGATTTGCTTATAGAAATGTCAAATTTGGCAGGTAAGCTGTCTTACTGCTGGAGAATGCATCTGCTTTAGCAAACTTGGTAAAGAAGGCTGATAGAATAATGAACAAGCAATTTGCATGTGTGCCAGTCACAGGGAAAAAAAAATTAAGGGTATATAGTCATTTTAGCATAGTCCTATTCCAAGTTCCTGGAATTAAGATAACAAACCCAAACTGCAATATACAAATTCTAATTACTAAAATGTCTGACATTCATCTTCTACCTCTCCAGGCCATGTTACACTTAAGGTGAGATGCATGGAAGATGAACTAGACAGGTTGTCATTATGAAAGCAATTCATGGTCTTGATGTAGTTAGATATGGGTTCTACATGGTTCTGCAATTCCCAGCCCTGTGAACTTCACATGCCATCTCTCCATAGATCTTACTTTAATCACCTTTAATTAGAGAATAGCAGATCTAGTTTGCTTATCTCACAGTTTAGTAGTGAGAATGACTGCTTTTTGAAACTACCATCCTCTATTTTTAAAACAGATTTTCCCTTGAGAAATCATTGTGTAAATCTCACACATATGTACTTCTCTACAGAAAAAGAAATCATTTACTATATTTCCAATAAACTAATCAAGAAAAATGAAAGCGTTGAAGAAAAAGGAGGGAAGAGGGTGATAAGATAATTATAATTGTATAAATGGAAAAAATGTTGAATAGCTATATGATGTTTAACTTAGAAAAGTATTCTGGTATGGAGGAAAGTATTTTCTAAAGAGTCACTCAAAATAAATCTTACTGTTTGTAACCTTCTCTCTAAAGATGTATACTAAATGCACTTGAATTGCTAACCAAGTCTCCCTCATCTTTGATGAATGAGAATCACCTACCAGCAAAAATAAAAAAGGTTTTACTCATCCTTTTCCTATAATATTTACGAGGTACAGAGATAATTGTCCTGTCTTTATCCATTGATATATCAAGTAAAGAGAAGTAAGTTTTCTGGAGGAATAACTCTTTCCCATCCTTCCCACAAATGTTGTGTTTCTCCATCTTGTAGGCAGGGGCTAGAGCTAGTCCATGACACATTGGCTTTGATGAGGCTAAGTTCTTCTTTACTGACAGAGTTGAGAATATAATCAATTTTACAGTAGCATACTACAAATGTTCCAAATTCAAAGGAGAAAATCATAGCAAATCAATTGAGGTTGTCATATTTATTTTTACTTTTCTCTTATTCAGTGAAGAAGGTTTATAAGAAATGTTTTGTATCAGGATGGCATATCAACATTTTTTTTTTAGTGCTGGGAGCTAAGTTCCTTAGCTCTCTGACCTGTAGCTCGATCTGATGATTCAAAAAAGAAACTTATAATCTCACCCTACTGATCAGTTATTTTAATGTTTTAGCTGTGAGCACAAAGAATATGCTTTCAGAAAATGAGTATCTTTAGACTTCAGGGACTGAGACTCTGAGCACTGGAAAAATAAGCCTTGGGTCTCTGTTTCAGCCCACGGTTTTCAAATGAAGAATGATGCTTTTGCATTTAATAAAACGACCTTTGGAACTCTTCTGGAAGACTCAAGACATCAGCTCTTCAGGCCCCTGGCAGTGCAGCGTGAGTACCATATTCGGTCCTTCTAAACTCCAGCCAGTGCTTTCCCTATTAGGGTTAAAAGCACAGAAATTCTCATCTTCAATCTATTCTCTGCTATCCAGCTCAAAGACATATTTTTTTAAAAAAACTGAAATGGTAACTGAATTCCATTTTTCAATTACATTCTGGAATTTTTCCAAAATTTTCAGTTTTGTATGTTATGGGGAATCATAAATCAATAAGCTATACAATATTAAAAATCCATGTGGTTTATTTGAGGACATGTGGTTAGTAAGGGTTTTATACATATAATTCGTGGTAATATTAACAATCATATAAGGAAAATGAGAGTATGACACCATGACCACAATTGAGTTGTCTGAGAGACAAGGAATATCAATGAATAATTTCCTGATTTTTACTCATAGTATTTACAAAGTAATATAACATATAACTCCAAATGTAGAGGCTTAGTTTATTACACATAGAAAAGTGTAAATGGTAAGTTAGAAACTGACACTGATAAATGAGAAAATAAATTTGATTTCTTCATAAATTATCTTGCTTAGCTTGGCTTACATTCCAAACAAGAGGGGGAAAAGATGGAAAAAAAAGAAAAAAGTACAAAGTTTTTCTTGTTTTCAAGTTAAAATCTCCATTTTGGCTAAATCATGTTTTAAAGAACAAAAGTCCAGCAGGAAAACTAACCATAAACTATATCACTAGTTGTCTTATTTGTGATTACCTACATAAGTGGGAAATTTGAAGTATACTTCAGTTTAGTTGCTGAAATTCTAGATGCTACCCAATAAACCCAACTTTCATGCTATAGTAAATCATTATGGAATAATCTATTTGAAATGGTAAAGCATTTTTGTTAAAAGGAAGAAAGTGGACATAATTATATATAAACTTTCAAGGATCATTCTGATCCTGCCAGAGCCCATTTTTTATTTAAGAAATGGAGACTTCAGTTTTTTAGTTGTGAAGGAAATTAAAAATTGCATAGTGAATGGTTAAAGCACTTGGGTAAAATTTTGCTGTACACTGAAAATCATTACAAGGATACTTCCTCAAGGTGTAGGGCCTTTTTTGGTAGGTTAGATATTCCTAAATTGGTATTGAACAAGATTTTTAGATGGGATGGAACTAGGAAGAAGCAAATGTGCACAGAAGGAAATCTTGATCTTTCATTATAATTTAGATAATATCTACAACCCATAGATTCTGTAAAGGAATTTATCTTCTCTGTGGCATGCTTGCCAGTCACTTAAAAGATGAAGTGTTCTCCTCAAAGTTACCTGGAGCCTAATAAAGAGTCCAAAATGAGTTTTCCAGGGAGATTCTATCAATGCAAAATGTCTTGTATTTAAATTGGTGGAGAATTAGAAATGAGCAGATTCACCAAAACCAAAATGCTATTGAGGAAGAAGCAACCCAGACCATTTAGTGGCAGGCTTTAGCTTTTATTTTTACATCACATTTAATAATTGGTAAAGAACTTCATCTGCAGTACTTCATAACCTGTATGATTTTCATAACAACTGCGAGACTATAAACCTCGTGAGAAAATAATAACTAATACTTATTTGACAAAAATCAACAACAACAAAATTTGTTTAGGATCTGAAATTAGTCCCAGATTTTTGAACAACAGATGTCATCTCTCTCTCTCTCTCTCTCCCTCCATTGCAGCCTCCTTGATTTTACTTCTCTCCAACTCTTCCTACCTTAAAAGGACCAAATCTTCAATTTAAAAATATACATGACCACTCTCAATGACACTAAGCACTTGATACCCTGAATTTAAGAGAACTGCCATGAAATGATGACTCACTGTTTTCAGTTTGTAAAAAACTCTCTATATGGCAGTACTTGTGCAATTGAAAATTAAAAGGATATTTATAGAATTTAGAAGGATGTTCAGAAAATTAAAAGGATGTTTGACTCTAGACTCTTCTATATCTTCTCATTTAAAAAATTTTTAATATAATTTACACTAGAAGGAATTAGACTGTGAACACAACACATCACACATTAATTATGCAAACCTAAACATTTGGCCTTTTTAGACCTCAGTTATTTAGATTAGAAAATGAAGGCTGGAGTAAAGAACCTCCAAGAAAATACTGAACTCTGATATTCTTAAAACATTTTACTATCAAATAAATAGTATACTCTATGCCACCACATTCATCAGCTAAATATCACTGAATTATTTTAAACTATTTGTTTGCTCAGCTATAATTTAATTTTCTCTACTTTAGTTTCCTGGCAATTAACATGGTATTTTGTAAAAATTATTTGACTAAAACATGAAAAAAATTAATAATGATCTGAAAATCTGCAGTTAACTTAATCTTCATTGTTATAAAATAGGAATCTTCTTTGTTACAAGAAAAGTTTGTTATCATATCTTCATAATATCTCAGATTGAATTTGTTCTCATAGGTAAATTTCCACTTGCTTTAAGGTATAAATTTAATAACAAAACAAAACAAATACAAGTAGACTTTTACATATAGTTTTAAATGCAGTTTTAGTCCATAGTCTTAATTTGTAATTTGTAAAAACACTAAACATGAAATCTGTTTTCTTCTGAAATTATTTGCTTAAGTAATGAAAAATTTCCTTAAATATATTAGGCCCCCATAGTAAATATCTTTAGTTTGTTTCTGTTAGCCTAGTACATTGATATAAAACCACTTAACGCTATCTAATGTATTAAAGAAATAGTGGGAGATGTGGGCTAGAGACCATTTCGTAGATCAAAGTAATTTAAATCAAACATCATAGATTTACATTCAACTCTAATCATGAAGTAAAGAAAAATAGTTCTATTTTCTGCCATACCTCCATTTTTCTGTCTTCTCTGTCTTCTGGCCAGGGAGTTTCAATTTTGTCTCAGCTTCTTGAATTCACTCAATTCTTGCTACTTAACAAGTAAAGGGCATCAAGGTTCATCATGTTGATTTTTAAATATCTACCACTATATTTAACACATTTATATCTCAAAAAGTGCCCCAGAGATTACTTTTGTTCAACATTTGTTCAAGTCTTCAAAATAGTCTGAACAACGCTAAAAGCTACAACCTCAATTTCTAAGCTCATTCATTTAAACCATCAGTCAGATAAATTACTACAGTTACAAAATAACTAAAAGTTTTAAAAGCTGCTAATTTTTCTAAGAAAATATCAACACTGTTTGATTTTCCATCACAGTACCCAGGAAAGGAAAGCCGAGGCTTCAAAAGAAGTGAAACTATTTTTTAAATCAGTAGGGGACTTTACTCATTTAATTGTTACCTAGAATGAATTGCTTAATCCTCCTGATAACATTAATAAATAAACATTTCAGGATTTCAGTCAAAAACATTTTTGTAAAAATGATGGTTCTCTATGCTCCATAAGGATAGTTCTCTTTTAGATTGGTCAGTGAACTATACAGAAAAAAATCCTTTGTGTTTGTAAGCTTCCCTATGCTCTATAAATTTCATTCGCTCATTCTCAGATAATCGTCCTTTCCACAACATGACTTTTCTTCAGTAAAACCCACACCAAAGAGATTCATTTAGGAGAGATAAAAGGAGATTCCCAAGTGTCACTAGAATGACATAGTGGAAAGTGTCAACTGCTGCCCCCTGGTATTTCCAAAGTATGGAGTCAACCATTTCCTGGTTTGAGTCTGCCCACAGATCTCCCATAGAAATTCAGAAGAGCTAGTGAACTCTAGGAGTGTATCAAAAGAACATTGCGTCCCAAGAGGGTGATTTAGTTTAACAGTGTTGACTTTTACATCTTCCTCTTCAAAATGTTTGGTATCTTTGCCAGAATTAATTCACTCCATTTTTGTTATAAGAACAAATTTCAAAAACAGATTCTTCTTTAGTCAGCCATAGAAAAGAATGGAAAAAGAGCTATGGTGAAGAGGAAACTGTTCAAAACAAATACATGTTAAGTCAGCCTTAGGGCTGTGAGTAACCACAGCTTCAATTGCATGCATACATTGTGCCCAAATCAATAAATTATGAATATTCTTTCTTCAGCAAAGCAATCATTGAAGAGTTACAGATTAATATAAAACTGAAGATGAGAAAGCAACAATTAAATTCTTCAAAGCTATTTCACACATGTAAAGTGTCTCAGGCTAAACAAAATATATAGCTGTAAGAACTGCTATTTAAGGCATACAAGAATAAACTGGGCATGTGGAATTACCTTCAGAAAGACCACAGGGTTCCCACCAGCTTCTCAAAAAAGGTTATTTTACATGAGAGAATTAGCTCACTTTCTTATTTACGTGATTTTTTTTATCTATTAAACAATAAAACCCAAGGAAGGGTGGGAATATCTTCTTAATGTTAGAAGAGTGTTTCTTAAGATTGTACCAAAATATTTAAATCTGCAAAGTTCTATTTTTAAAGAAGATCACTTAAATACTTTAAACTTCAAAATTGTCAAATATATCACGTAAGAAGTATATTTTACAAATGATAGTTGAACTCCTTGTACATGAAACAAGGAAGAGACACAGAATGGGTGCAAATATTTACAAGGTCGAATGTTATTAAACAGGTAAATAACCATTCCTTTGGCCTTTATAACCAGCTAGTAGATTAAAACGTCTGTAGTAAGAAACTGTGCACTTAAGATTAAAAAATAACTTTCATTATTTCTCCATTTTCTTGGTCACTTACAAGTTTCTGAAAATCTTGCATATGTTTCAAATCTACTTAAAGTTAAGATCTTGGCAAACATCTGGAGATAACTAAATTTGGCTATTTGAGTTACACAAAGCAGAGGGACATACACGCAAGCTTTTTGTGGTTTTTGCCTCATTTATTTCACAGCGTTAGAGGAATAAAAATGACTGAAACTTTATGTAGTACTTATTTACTTAAATAACTATTTGTTTACCTAAAAATAATATTTACTTTGGTGTGTTTAGGTTAAAAAAAATGTTAAACCTGAAGAGGAAAAAAGAGTTAAAAACTATGGTTGGTAAAAATGGGACATAAGAATGTAAATAGGCAAGAAGTTTGTGTTCAGATCCATACCTGTGTATAGCATGAAAACAAAGGAGTGACTTTTTAAAATACAGTATCAAATTTCTAAATCTATTATATCTATTATTGGTAATTCACGTATATTTTTATAAAGAAGGAAATGAGATTCCTCTATTTACTTGACACCAAGAGTCAACTCCCCAATGACTAACTTGTAGGGTAGAAATGACCACTCTAGGGCAAAGCTCACAGGAGTCCTGCCTTAATGAGGAATGAATAGACAATGACAATTTCAAAGGTCAACCATCATGCATTAGAATATTCACAGTGGGAGGCTAAGGGACACTTAACAAGAAAAGAAACAGGAAGGTAAACACTTAAAAGAGATAGCACTGAACAGACTAGGATAACCTATATCTCATAAGCTCAATTTGGGTTCACAATTTAGGAATTCAGTGTGCTTTCTGGTGTAGACATCACTGTCAAAACTTGCAAAAAGCATAATCTAGAAAATATATTCCACATGTAAGCTGATTTTCTTATCAAAAAAATGTTGAAAATAATCTCTTGTGGTTACTAATTTATTCAATTGTACTGAAATTCTAGATGAAATGATTGAGGCCAAGAAAGGTAAAATGGGCTTTAGTGAAGGCACCAGAACTGAGGACTGTGAGTTTACTGCGGAGCCTAAATGCATCAGATTGCTCAACTATGTCAGATATTGACAATGAAAAGCCTTAACATTTGTGAACTTGTGAATTTTACCTAGAAAATGCCTAATCAAAATATGTATGTTACTGAGTTTGAAATGTATCTCAACATATGCATTAATGAGTCTTGGGGCAATTGTCCTTTATATTATCAGTGACACTTAAAACAAGTAGTCATCATATGACTTCTGCTATTTTTTCATTTGCCTGTTATATACAATTTTGTAAAAAATTCTCTTGTAAGGTCAATAAAATCCTCTATATACATGGTAAAATGGCTTCATTAAATATTTAGATAAATTCTCTATGCATTGCCAATTTCCTAAATATGTAAGTATAATGTAAAATAGTTATCACCAAACTTCTGGTGAGTTGTGATCATGTAGTTCAGATCACACAGTTCAAACTCATATGAGTTCCTCCAATTCTAAAGTTGTATTTTTAGTAGGCAATGTAGCATTCACTAGAAAATCAGGCAATATAAGACTTCCATGCTTTGAAGAGATTATAGAGACCACCTGAAATTGCTGTATTTAGAAGTGGACAAACTAACTCTGAAAATATCTGGTAGCTTTTAGTATTCCTCTATCTGAAGATGACAAAAATATGAAAACGTATAACAAATGGTTGGAAGAAAAATGTAAGGCATACTAATTTCCTTTGGTCATTATTTTTTTGAGTATTATTAAAATATTTCATGTATCACTATCAGATCGTTGAAGAATAAAATGTGTTATGTTGCTTGACAATAATTTAAAGAGCTACCAGATGTTCATATGAGGTGACATACTTTTAAATAAATGTTTGAAATCACAGTAGATGTCTTTTTAAAAAATGGTTAATTTCCTTTTAATCTGGGAGGTAGAATTAAAAATGGGAACCAATCTCTAGAATATACTTTCTCATAAATAAAGTTATGTTATGAAGTGCAGGAAAATAAACTTATAATTGTTCAAAGAATATTAAATAATAGAAACTATGAGTGATCGCTCAAGACAAATTTCTTCCTAAATATTGAGATAGGTAGTTAAGAAAACTTCTTAAATTTCCCCAGATCAAATAAGATTCATATAACATGCGAAATAATACTGTATATCCAAGTTATGAAATAAGAAAAGGAAGGACATAATAGAGCATGAATAATAGAATAAAATTTTGGCTGAAAGTTTGCTCGGCCAATATTGAAATATATCAGGAAAAATCCATTTTCCGTACTAGTTTCAGTCCATTTTTTCTCTTTTTCGAAATAAATCACACCTAGGGAAATATTTGTTTGTCTGACTTTTTTGATTATTTACCATCTATGAAAACAATAATGGAATGTTCCATTAAAATAAATGACATACATACTTTTAATATATCACTTACTTGAATGTAAGCTTACTTAAAATAGTTTATCTGAAAACATTTTCATACCTATTAGCAAATTCTATGGCATTGAAATTCATAAATCTACTGTAAACTAATGAGAGAACTTCACTCGTGGCCCAGGATTTCTCACTTAATTGACATTCAAAGTGTTTTTATCCTATTTCTCTTCTAGTTATTTTCGTGGTATACTTTTCATCATAGTTACCTGTGGACTTCCCACCTCCCTCTTTTTACAATCTATATGCTACCTGTGAATTAAAACTGCCTTATTATCATGTAAGCTCTTAATTTAAGTACAATGAATATGTTCTTTGGAAGCAATTTTCACTTTAACTGAATAAACAGAATCAGATTTATTTAGACATACTAAACTGTTAAAATCTTCAAAGACTAATAGAAGCATTGGCGTTTAAAAGAGTGTCTCTATGTTTGGTTCTTATGTACAATAATTTAAACAGTAGGTTGCTAAAACTTCTTGCAAATTTTGAAACAGGAAAACATAATCACCAATTTTTAATTGTTTTTTAGCTAAAAATGTTCAGACTAATTAGTGAGAATGTAACTGTGTAGGTATCTAAAATAATTAAAAGATTTTCACTTTCACTCAGAGATTTAGATCCAGGATGCTTTTTGTACATCATTATGATCTTTAGAGGCATTCTGGTAGTGTTCAATAGGAATATATTAATTTTCTACATGTTGCCTGATATTACCTTGTGAAAAAATGAAGGCTCGGATGTGTTGACTCAAAGGGAAAAATCTAGCCAGAGTAGTACAAAGAGTAAATGCCCTCTAATATCAAAACAACACTGATTTCAGAGCCAAAAATAAAAGCTACTGAGAGCCAGCATCTGTGTAACATTTAAAGCAAAATACACAAAGCTACGAACTAGGCAGATGCAGTTGGTTGTGCTGCTACATGGCAGGAAGTGGAAAGATGGCTGAGATTGTTATATAGCAACACTGTGTGTGGATTTCACCTGTCACTTTGAAGACTGAATAGTAAAATGACACACACTACTTTTTTTTAAATCACTCTTACAGGGAAAAACAGAGACTAAAATGCAGACAAGCAAAAAGACCAAACAGAAAGTACATGTTCATGTGTACATTGTTGTATGACAAAGAATAAGTAGAAAAATTTTCTGATTTTGTAATAATGCATTTGAAGCACGAAGTGCAACTTGTACATTTACAAGAAATGTCAGCACACACTCAGTAATTCCTAAAATAGGATTTCTTGTTTGAAAGGAATGACAGCTATTTGTTTTGTTTTGTTTTCTTTTGCTTTTTTCAAAATTCTGGTTATTTAGGATCTACGTGCTAAATATGTCTTTCCAAAATTCAAATATTGCATCAGAGAAAAACATCTTTCAAAATAAATTATGCAACAAGAATGCTTGAAAAGAGAGGTTTTATTGCTGCTTGCATGAAAGAAAACAATTTGCTGGTTTTACTTGTAGAAGTAGAATGATAGAGGTGGAAGAAATCTCCAAGAAGAGAGTTCTAGAATTTACTATTTTTTCTTACTGACTAGCTTTTAAGGTTCTCTTTCTCTTAGCCATTCTTTTAGTGACATATTCACCGTGTGGTGAACAGTATGAAGGAACACAGGCCACATCAAGGAGTCTCACAGTGTGAACTGCTTTCAGGAGAGAAAAGCTATTGCTAGTTCCACAAAGTAGGTGATGTTATCAAATAATTCACTAACAATATCCTCAAGTTTCATCAAGGTGGAGTTTTCTTAAAATCCAGTAGATAGCATCTCTTTGTTTTCTTTATATCTTTTCCCACCTCAAGGTGAATTTTTGTTTTATAATATTACATAAGTTTCTAGAGAGCTGAGATTGTGGTAACTCTGGTAATTTTCTGTTCATTTGAATCATTGTTCCACACTAAAATGCTATGAATGTAATTTCTAAGTATTTTAGCCTGTTTCTCAATTCTGGAAATTGGCCATTAAAAATCATACTATACAGACATCTAATTTTTAAAATATTTTCCTATGAGGCATTAGTGATAAACATGAATACACTGAAGCTAACCCGAGATCCCTTCTTTGTCCCAAATGTTAAAGAAAAATGGCTGTGTTTTTTTTCCAATTTTCATTGATCAGTAGGATTGCATAACTTGATTGGATTGGGCAGGTGCCTCTTTCCTTCAACACTTTCCTAATAGGTTCTTCTTAATGCTAAAAGAAGATGAATTTTCACTAGAGAAAGGACCTTTCATCAAACATTTATCAAATCTTCAAATCTGTCCTTTTCTTGGTGCTAGATTTGTATTTATTAGGTATAATGTTACATTTTACCAAGAATTTAGGGATGTTACATAAAGAATATGTTTTCTTTGCATAAAAACTTACCAAAGATTATGACTTCAAGCTTAATATCTGTCCCTCATTTGGAGGAGAGTAAATAACTATGAGATTTAATTGTTGAAACTTAGGAAATCTTACAGGACCTGATATTTTAATGGATTTGATGTTTAAAGGGTTTGATGCTAGTGGATTTAATACATTTAATGTGGTTATTGAAGATGATTGTCAGAAATTTCCTTCTTCCCTCCAAAAGGATATTGTTAAACATAATATGGATTGTCAAAAGAAAAAAAGAGAGAGAGATTAACTTGATGTAAATGTACTCAGGCAATGGATCATTCTTTTTGTATTTTGTACTAGTGTGCCTCAGAAATTTTAACTGAGGGGTGGCATAATCCCATATATAGCAAGACTTGTACATAGAAATGAATCTAAAAGACTTGCCATGATACTTTCAAGGTTAATTGAATGTGTAACTTGTAGGTGGTCTCAGATCATGTGAGGCTTCAGTATTCCATAAACATAAATTATTGGAGAGTATAGACTTATTTAGTCATATGCATGGGAATATTCAGTTTCACAAACCAGATAGAAATGGAGAAAATGAGAGGAAGGAATCTGACCTAGACAGGAAGAGTGTCTGAGTGAACCATAGTTAAAAGATCTACATGGAGTGAATACTATATGTCAGTGTGGACTTTTCGCAATGATCACTTATATAGAATAAGAAGTAGTTTGTATTAAGATATTACACTTACATAGTTCTTTTTTCTTTTTAAAAAATTTTTTTATGTGTCAGACACTGTTCTACCTGATTTTACAAGTATTAGTTCTGCAAATCCCCACAACAGGAGGGGAATACTAATGCTAGTCTGATTTCCCAAAGAGAGAAACTGAAATAGAGTTTAAGTGATTTCATTTTAAGTAACTATAAAACAGACTGAGCCTATAGATTCCCAGGCTTATACACACCAGAAAAAAGCTGAAGCAAGATTCAGATTCAGAAAGTTCTATTCCTCGGCTTGTTCTGAACCACTGCAGTTTGCCATTTCTCCAACACAATTGTCAGCTACCTGCAAACCCATTAAATCTTTCATTCTATATCAACCTTATTCTAATTATTCCTTTTCATTAAAACACAGTAAAGGTGAAGTTTTTCACAAATTGTCAGATATTTGAACTGCCTTTTATAAAACCAGCCAGTAGTCACAATCAATCTTATTGCTAGTTACTTGGAATGTAAAAAGATGTTTTAAAAAACTGTTCTACACTAAGAATAATCTGTGCTCACTGAGAATATTTTAGAAAGTGTGAAGATATAGAGTGAGAGTGAGAAATAATATTGTACTTCTTTTCTCTATACAGTTGTTAGGATTTGGTAGATATTTTTCTTTAATACTTTCCTGCATCACTAATTAATTTAAGGCTATAATCTATACACAATATTTTCTGTTTTTTCTTTTAATATAAAATCGTTTACAGAAGTTCTCAAGCCTTCAAGATCTCTTCCACTATTTGACTGTATATTGAATTTTTCACATGCATTCATTCACCACTTAGTGCTTTTGATTTGTTATTTATTGTTCCATAGGTGGAGAAGCAGAAGAGAACAAGATACAGTTCTTGTCCTCATGTACTTCAACTTCCCGATGAACTCTACTGAGATAAAAATTTCACTAAACATAATCTATAGAATAATAGTTCTCTTAATTCTAATGAATATTAGCAGGGTTTGAGTAAGAGGACTAAAGGGCTTAAAACATTTTTTCATCAAAAGGGGATGCTTTTTAATTTTAAATGAACTATAGCATTGACAACAAATTTAAGGAATATTCTAAAGCTTCTGATGATTGTCTCAGTCTTTGAGAATGGAATTATTTATGTGAAAAAGTAGTTCAGTTTTTTAAAAAAATCATTTTAAGCCACATGTGCACATAATTTAATCAACTTGCACTTTACACTTCTAATGTTCAATGTTACAAAAATATTTTCTTTCTTAAGATTGGTCCCTTTATGATACAACAATTAAGTCTTGCCTAAACTCTAAATAATTTGACTAAACATATTGAATATTTTTGTTAAAATGACTGGGTTGAATTGAATAATAAAAGTCAAATTCTAAGAAATATTATTTAAATGCAAAATGGAAAAAAAGGATCTTAGACTTTAGTTCATCTAATGAAGAGTGATGTCTGTTTCTGATTCTTTCAGAAATTCAGTAAATGTAAATAATTTATTAAATCATTCAACTATATATACCTCCAGCCAATGAAGCATTTATTACTTTAGATCTGTAATAATTTGTTTCTAAAAGAAGAAAGGTCCAAGTGGTTTATTTTTCAGAAATCTCAAATACATTAATCAAATGCAAAAGTTTATACAATAAATAGTCATGTGGGTGGTAAAAATTATTATAGTATTAGTAAAATGTCAATCACCAAGTTACATTAACATCTCTTTGCTTAAAGGATCTGTGTTGGTTACATGTAATGAGCAAAAATTTATAAAGCAAATGTCTTACAGTATTGATTTTAATTATTTTTCATTTTAACCTATGTGGTTGCAGATTGACTAGAATTCTCAAGGTGTTTAGAAATGTTTTATTATATTAAAAACTTTCTAGTCTTCTATATTCTTTATCAGTAGTCTAGCACCTATGAATAAGGTAAATGTTACACACACCCACACCATATATATATATATATATATATATATATATATATATATATATTTCCGTAGGGATGCGTATTTGCAATCAGCACCAACATATTTTATTGATGTTTATTTCTATGTAATATAGCCTCAGATAAATAAATTGGAAAATAGAGTCTGCTTATACAAATAAATAAATAGATACGTGGTCCCAGTCAACATTTGCATGCCTTACTGTTCTTACAGCCTTGCTTTGTTTGTTCAAAGAAGCTGTTAAGGATCTTCATTGTGTACCGATTCATCATCACCTTGCATCAACACACAATTATGTCCTTACTCCATTTACTCTGCTTCCAACCTTTGTAGTCTGTCTGTTCAGGTGGGAGCAAGTTGTCTGCATACTCCTGGGCCAGCAGCAGCAATATGTCTTGAAAGCATATTAGTAACAGAATCTCTAGCACTTTCCAGACCTTCTGGAACAGAGTATGCTTTCCAATATAATTTCCAAATGCTTGCTTTGCATGTTGAAGTTTGAGAAGTACATTCACATTGTTGCCATCCTGTCACCAGTATCTTGTCAAGTGGAACTGTGTTAGAGTGAACACACCTTCGATGTGGTTAAGCAAACACTTCATTATCATTTAATATACTGAATGAGGCATGTCACAGATGACACCAAGAGTCAGAACTCAAAGGATGTAGACACCGGTAAGTTTCTGTAAGACTTTGGGTTGACTTAGAGCTCAATTCTTCACACATCATGCACTGCATGTTCCATGCCCATCAGGTGGGAATATGATTATAAACCAATGAGATAAATGTTTATCTATACCCTGTGAGTGAGCGTGAGTTACCTCTGGATTATGCCACAGAAGCTAGTGACCACTGCTATTCAAGCTGGTTTAGTTCATTTGCTTGCCGGGGTATAACTGGGTAGCTTTTTATTCTGCTGGCAGCACTTGACAAGTTTCCACTTGCTAATGGTTACGTGGAATTTCTTGTGTATGTTCAAAACATTGGGACGCTTTTGAAAAACCATAAATCAAGAAAAATTACCTGAAGATTTATCTGGGCTTCTCTCTTCATTCTTTCACAGCTGTGATCTCCCAGTGGATTCCCTTCTCTACCTACTCTACCCACTTCTTCATGACACTGATGTCTTAGAAACTCTCTCAACTTTGTTATTAGGAGTCAAGAATCAGAGTTAGCTAGCTCTTGATGGCTTATAAGAGCTTTTTTATCTCTGAGCTTCTTAAATTCCCTGGTGTTCTTATCCCTATTTTACAGATAACAAATCTGAAATTTGGACAGAAGGGACTGAGCAAAGTGACTTAGGGGAAACTTGACCTCGTCTCTTTGGCCCTTAAAGTTTTTCTCTCTTATTTAATCTGATGCTTCTCGGAAAAAGCTACTGGCTTTCCATGGGTCTTTGCCTCTCTCAGAATTTAAATTACCGCTGCCCTCTCTGAGTTATTTTGTTTCTTCATCGTTAGTTTTATTTGCAGATTTTAAGGTTTGGTGAAAAACAAATGGCACGTATTTGAAACCAAATGGAGTGGGGAGCTCAATTCCAAAGGACCCGCCCATTCTGACCTGGAGCCTCTTCAAATGTGCCTGCAGCAGCACTGTTGAGGGGCAACTAAACTACTGCAGGGGAAGAAAAGTTTCTAAACAGAGGGGAAAGAATAAGAGCAGGAGCTTCCTTTGTGCGCTCTTGTGTGCACTTATGAAATGAAATGCTTCATGTTTTCAATTGGCAAACATGACTTCTTTGACCAATTATCTTTTCAGAATGGAGAAATATCAAGGACTGGCATATTTGTCATCCAGTAAAAGCTGCTTCCTGTTAAAAATTTGAAATGCAGCAGTGATCTGTATAGCCTCTCAAAATTCTCCCCTGTAGGGAATGTCAGTGTAAAAATTGGTAGAAATCTCAGTGTTGATTTAGCAATACCCAGAGCATAGCACTGGGCTACAAAAATATTTCTCATTCTCTTATACATTACATTTTCTATGCATTCTCAGCACGTGTATAAACCTAATTAGCAGCTAGAGGGATTTTATAGAAAGTGACCACATATCATTACATCACCCAGTGATACAGTTGTTAAGAACCCATGAGGAAAAGTTTTATAAGCTCTCCATAGGAACAAATATGTAACTTTCATTAAACAAGTGCTATCCTGTCCAAACTTTAGAAAATGACTGTGACCTTCAATGATAGTACAGACTTCATGACACCTATTTACTTGTAATAGTTTCCTCTCCAGGAAAATGTGATTTTGTTATTCTGCTTTTATTTTTTCAACAATTTATTACTATTTCACTTTATCTTCTGAAAGACATAGCAAATGAGTTTAGAAGCACAGAATGAAATAACTAGACAGATTAATAGGTAAGTAGATAGGTAGATGCTAAATAGATTAAAAAATGAAGAGCAAAATGTACATCATTTCATGAATTAGATTCACCCAAATTACTTAATCAAAATAATCATATTAGAAAGATATTTCTGTGATATACAAATTTATGTTTTTATAAATCTGCATGAGCAAAAGTAATCTGTATGTAACACTTTCAATTACTTTATTAGTTTGGTAACTTGCTCAGTGGAAATAAATATGTCTGTGTGGGTTGGAACATTCCATTTCAAATGACAGAGGTTATGGTATTGTACCAGGTAGTTACAGTTTAGTTGCTGCTCCAAATTAGTTCATAGCATCGTTACTAACTTTTATACACATTGATTTTTCAGCAAAGTGAAGCAACTAGAATGCTTAGACTTCAGATTTACGTATGATATCATGTAATATATAGGCTCCTATTCTCTGTGACTCATTACACATGCTTTTGCAAATTATTTGGCAATATAATTACATACTTTGTTTAAGCACAGATATGTGAGGGAAATACAGTACAGTATTAAAGACAAAATTGAATTTATGTGTCCATTACATAAAACATTATTATCTATCACATAAAAGCTAAAGATCCAGAGATTCTACTCTCTTGTAAGGGTCAGATTAAATAGGTAAAATGCAGACAAGTATATATCCAAAAGCAGATATGTGGCTTAGCTAGAAAAGAGTTCAAATGGCAAATATTTTGTGAAGCAAAACATGTTTGTGGGAACTGAGCAAGAAGCATTGTAATTCGGGTAGCAGTTGATTTCTGAGCAGTCTTTCACTTTCTGGTTTGCTGGAGGTCTTTTTCCTCCTCACTTTCCATGGCCCCAGGGTCTCTGTTTTGCAGTTATCCTTTCTGTGAGTTCCTTTGAAATGCTTAGGTGTTTTTAAATGGTATGCATTGTAACATACTCAAAATTAAAATTACTTCTTTTAATTTCGGATCCTTAATGAAGAAGAAAGGAGTTAAGGATAGAAGAGGTACAGGGAGGGGAGAAAGTCAGGGAGGCTCTGCTTGTCATCCAATCCTTGGGTAGTTATCCACCTAAGATAAGTACTTCTTATATGTCTTCTTAAGAAAGTTGTACTCAATTTCTCTCAAAAACCCCATTGAATATTAATTTAAAATTTGAGTCTGTACTTCACTCCAAAACCATAAAAGTAATAATTAAAATTTAAAGCAAGAGTTTGTGTTTGAAACTGTGTTTCAGTGGCTGGTTAGATTGGAATTCAGAAATAAAAGAAACTTCCAGCCTCCCCCGATACATTTGCTAAGACACGTGTACACATGTTCTTTCTCTGTTTTGGGGCAAAAGGAGTATTCACAATGGAGCCTAATGAAATAATTGCTGCTAGAGATACTGCACAATTGTCATAGTAGGAAATTGCATCTATAATTTTTCTGTGCAACTAAAAATTCAGACATTGTTTCTTAAGGCTCCTAAATGCATGTGTAAAATGCCTTTTTGATTCATGTACTCATTTATTCCCTAATTTTTAAAAATACTTTTGTGGTGGTGGCAACTGAACACAAGGTCCTCTGTATCCTAGACAAGTACTCTATCACTGAGCTACATCCCCACCCCTACTCACTAATTTTTAAACAATTTTGGAACATCTAGTCAGGCCAAGAAATTCATAAACTCCTATAAATTGAAACTGGGCCAGATGAGCTTTTATTCATTTTTAATAGGATTTGAAACAAATTATTATTAATAAAGTAATCATTGGAATATTTTTAAGATACAGGACACAGAACACGCAGTCTCTACATTACAGTGACTACAGTAGCCCACTGTAAACTTATGTTCAGTTTATAATCAATGAAAATTCCAAAAGTTTTTTTTTCTCTTTTTATGCCAAACTCACTGCTAAGTTATATTTCAGTCCTTAGCTTAACATTTCTTTGGCTGATTGTGTGGAGTCTAATGTTATAGGTTATTTTATTTATTTTATACCCAAATCCAATCAAACAGATTCAATTCTCAAATATTTTTATTTTAATATTCTATCTTTAAACAGACCTACTTTTATTTGGATTTTCAAAGGAAAAGTTATTACTTCCTAAAGATTGTATTTTAGATCTTTTGATGAAATATTAATATATGTCTGAAGGCAAATGGGTAATGTGATCTGTAGAAATCTCAAACCGTAGAGACTTGGAAAGATATGGTATTGCAATGGATGTAGGTTTCTGGGAGAAAATCTCAGTCACACTTTGCCCAAAGCAATCTTAAATTTTCAATTATGCATAATAAATGTAGGCATATTTAATCCATATATTTCATGATTCATTTACACTTCAATCGCTATGTTGTTATTTTGAAGAACCATTTGATGTCTATAAGCCCTTTGAGCCGTTAATATATGCTTATGAAACCAAATCTCTCCCAATACACATACAAGCATTATTTGAAAATCGATCATTGTATTTTCTCTTTGGAAAAAAAATCCTTGCACTTGGGGTGTGGTTTTAACATTTATACCACTCTTTACTTGATATTACATTCACCTAAAAATCATTGGTATCAAAATTCTTTGTTTAAAATACTCATTAATGCTTAAATATTTTGAATAACTACTTTAGAGACACATATGACTAACAGTAGATTAAAGACGTTAAAGGTGTAGAAGACACCTGCTTTTGCATGTCTACTTTCCTGCACACATATTGAAAAAAGTCTGTAGCCCTTCACTCGTCACTTTTCTGGCATTTAGATAAAAATATTCATTTCATGCTGCACTTCTTCTTTTCGGTACTCAACTATAGTATGAACAGATGGAGAACTGAATTGTGCCCTTTCTCATTCCAAAAACCTTCCTTCCTTGTCCTCTGTCTTCTGTCCCATGCAAAGAAAATGGCTTCTCCTTTTCAGATTTCTAATCCAGGAAAGATCGTTAGTAACCTGCCTATCTGCTCATTTGAAACTTGACAGTTATGAAGCAGAAGAAAATCTCTACTTATTATTCTAGAATTCAAGCACATTTTGAAATCGGAGGATTTCTATCTCCTAAATATTGTTGTAATTCATCCTGAAGTTCAATCATTTATGTCTGAATTACTTTGAAATTTGCCTAATTTTTCTCCCTGTTTCTACACCATGAAGTTTGTTTTCACCAACGTTATCCAAATAACCTTTCAAAAACAAAAGTTCTATCTTGGCATTCTTCAGCAATCTGAGGAAGTTCAAATCTTGAATACTCATCTACCCAATCTAACTGGCCACCATTCTCTGCCTCATTCATCTGTACATTTCACAGAAACAGAATGAACATCACTTTCCTTATTTCACTTCTAGTCTTTCCAGAGTCTGTGTTCCCACTCAAAAGAATGAAGTTTTCTTTCATGACAGTGTGTATCTCCAGCCCTCAGCTGAGTGCTGAGGGTATCCAGTAGTAAGTGTGCTGTGAGTATGTATGGAGAGGGTAGGAAAGCAAGGAAAGCATAAGGGAGGTAGAATAGAAACAAAAAGAAAGTGGCTATACAATCTTTCTCTGAATTAACCCATAAAAACACTATCCTCAGAAAAATTTAGTATCAACAGTTCATTTTTAGTAATAATGGATCAACAGTTAATATAAAAATAGAGATGGGATGAAAGACTCAAAATATATTCAACATGCTAAATCTGATTTGATGTACAGCAAATGTATACTCCCAAACCTTAGAATGTCATCAAATACATAATTATAAAGCTGGTAGTCATCTCAGGTAGTGCCTAGAACACTTTTAATTTTTATAAAATGAAATAAAAACAGATGGAGCTACCATCTATTTCCTTTCCTGCTATTCTTTTCTGTCTATAAGTAGGAAAATGTTACTTCATTAACTTTGCCAGAAAGTTTGAGGGTTGTGATAATTTTATCAAATTGTATAACCAGACTTTGCTTCAATATGACTTAGACACTGAAAATCTTCTTTAGTTTCCAAATACATAGCCAACCAAACAGGACTAAGGCAGTTCGGTGTTGGCTATTCACCCATGACATTCCTTTTTGGGGAAACGCTGCCTTTTCACTGCCCTTTTCAAAGTTACAGATACAGTTCAGATGATAACATGTGAGACCTAGAGTTTTACTAATCAGTTGCTTCATTTACCCAGCACCATGAGAAAGACAAGATACAATGTTATGAAATAGCAACAAGAGAACACTGAAAAGGTGGAAAGAAGGACCACTTGTTCTGGAAAAAAATGACTTACATTGTAAAGAAATTTCTTGAATGGGGCACACACTTTAGCAAATCTGAAGTGAACGCCACTAAGTCTTTAGCGATAGTGTGTCTAGTCAAGTAATCTAAAAAAGTCTTTGAGACTTCACTATCTGCTCTGCATGCTAGGAATTTTTGAATTTTCTCTGTTTGATTCAATGATTAAACTCAAAAGTTACAGTGCATACCATTGTTCAAAAACTGTTTTAAGTGTAAAGTAAATTATAGCTAACAATTTTGTCTGGATATTCTCCTGAGAATTAGTGATTATAACTTAATACAACCTGTGCAAATACGGGTTTTACAAAGCCCAGGTCAAGTTTCAACTTGCAAATGGATAAGATGAGAGAAATTTTAGGGTTTGTCTATTGTCAAAATTTTCCCTGTACAATGTCCATCTTTCCTACATTCTCATAAAGAAATTAATGGGAGTTTTGCAAAACACATTCAAAGAACTGATGACCTTGTAAACTTTTCTGGTGTATATAGATGCATTAATGAAAGTTCCCAAGAAACAGATCATTTATTACTAACCTCTGGTCCCCATAACAAAGGAAAGCCAAAAATAATTCGAACAGGCAATGACTTAGCTCAAACATATGCAATCCTTGTTCCTAGCTTCCATCTACCTAAACTGTCACCAAAACAATGGCCCAGTATGTAGAGTCGAAAAGTAGTAAATACTTAAGTCAAACTTTATTTACTCTGCAGCATTCTGTGTACAGTAAAAAGAACATTTATACTTAGCCTTTAAAAAGTAACAGCAAATAGAAGTAATTGTCCACATATTTGGCATTGTCGTCATCTATATTTGCTTCTCACTCCCATTTTCCAATTCTAAAGTAGCTTATACAATAGACTGTTCACTAATGTGTAGAAAAATACTATTTATACCTTCATAAGATCAATGCAAAGAACAGTGTTCTTTCAATATCATAATGTGCTACTACACACAGAGAGAAAATTCTTCTCTTCTTCTCCCTCTCCTCCTCCTCTTCTTGTCTTTCTCCTTGTTCTTCTCCACTTCTTTCTTCTTCTTTTTTTCTTCTTCATTTTCCTCCTCTTAACTTCTTCGTTCTCTTCTTTCTCCTCCCCCTTCTCTTTCTTCTGGAATTGCATAAATCAGTTTAATCACATAGAATTGTTTGGAGCAACTAACTGCATGCAGAGGACTGAGTCAGCTGGTGCTAACTCAAAGTTATAAGACATTCTTTCTCTGTCTCATAGTTGGAAATTAAGAATCACAGTTTTGAATTATTGATTCAGAAATCCACTCTGATGAATAGAAATAACTGTCTCTATTTTATATCTGCCT
This sequence comes from Dasyprocta punctata, assembly GCA_004363535.1. Lineage (NCBI taxonomy): Eukaryota > Metazoa > Chordata > Mammalia > Rodentia > Dasyproctidae > Dasyprocta > Dasyprocta punctata. Next base: position 13,317 of record RJWM01007583.1, on the reverse strand, counting down.
CTCAAGGGACCCCCAGGGCCAGTATCTCTAGGGGATCTCCTTATGGCATCTTCATTAGTAGATCCTTGACTCATGTGGGCATACCTTAGGTATTCCTTTTGCAAAAGGAGGGTGAAGAAGGACTCATCATTCTAATGTTCAAGCCTAGAGTCCTGACTCTGTCAGCACTTGCCTTCAAGTCCTACCTTCAGGAACCAAAGAATCCCAAAGGCATTTCAAATCTTGCTATTTGAACTTCTTGCATCAGGGCAATCATCTAATCTTGTAGCGGATGCTACTTTTTCTCCCACATCTGGTTACAACCAAAGCTTTACACAGTGGCACATGATAGAGAAATGTACCTAGCCAATGCTTCCCTCTTGTAAATAGAAAGGAAATGCACTGGGGTAAAGTCTCTGCTTCCAGTAACATACTCATTATTTACTTATCTAGTAAATTAGTCTGTATGAGGTATGATGGAAAAGTACAATGAATATTTAAATTTAAAAATTATTGCTATAAAAGACGATTTGGCATCCTTCCCTCTCCAAATAATCTTCCTCACTTACAGCATGCCTATTCCCTCATTTTTGCCACTTCCTGAAGAATTTCTGAAAGTGATATTTCATGTCCTCAGTTGTGCCATCTGGGCTGCCTTGGTGTTCTGAAGCAATTTGAAATGTTCATTTATCATAGTGACTTTGACTACGGGGAAAAGGCCTAAGTTGCAGTGTAAAATGCAGTGAATAAGGTGGACAAGGACACATGAACTTGCCTTTGGATGATGGTGCATGATAAGAGCATTCATGTTTTTAATCAGCATAAAGACACCCATAAAATAGGACTTCTAGAACTGTTTTGGAACAGTAGGATAAGAGGTTGAGGTGAGGGGAATATCTTGAGGGGGATTCATGACAATATATCTTGTACTGTAATTTTTTTTACATTTAAATGTCCATGTTAAATTTTGACCCTCCTTGTACATTAGAAAAAGAAAATCAATCTGCAAGAAATGATGAATTAATGTATACATAAATCTATATATATTAAATTATAATTTTCGTAGTTGCTATTGTGTTGTAGAATATGCTTCAGTTACCAATCATCTCACTTCTTACAAAGGCAAAGTAGAATTCATAATTTAAATCACAGTTTTTTTTTTGAGACTGAATTACAATACTTACATGGGATAAAATGATTATAAGCCAGAGTTTTATACCCAAATCAGTGTTGCATGTTTAGTTCAACTGTTCCTAATGGGACAAAGAACATTCCTCTTGTGAATGAAGAATATTTTTGGAGGGTCATAAGTTTTTTTTAGGAGGAAAGTTTTTGTCACTGTCATAACTACTTCACTATTATTACTTCGTACAGTAAAATACAATCAGTACTCATTGATGATAGTTCTGTTGATGCAGTTACTGTGAACACTTAGTGAATACCAATCCATCACTTTTAGAGGAAGACAGGGTAGCCTCTTGGAAGACTCTGATGACACTTCCACCAACCCTTCAATATATGACATTGTATTATGTGTGCTTCTGTGTAATGAACACCCATATACATATATTCCTAACTCATTAACATTGAATTTATGTCCAACAGCAGTATAACTGATACTGACACATATATTTTCTTTCTAAGACATAATGCAACTTCCTGGTGCTTACGGACAGTGCTATTAGATAGTACTGGTCTTAGAACCATTTTTAATAGGGAAATCAACAGCTGAAAAACACAAAATGAGAAAAACATGAGATTAACTGAGCTACAAAAGGGACACTTGTTTATAATTTGAGAGAAAGTAAAATAAGACAGAATATCTTTTTCTTTAGACTCGGCTGAGAATTTAAACTTACGGTAACTTAAATATTTTGCCACTCCACACATGTCCTCAAATAAGCGTGAAAGAACTGTGACTATTGATTTGGAATTACAAGTAAATTTTAGTGAGTAGACAAATTCACAAATATGGAATCCATAAATTGACTGTAGGTCTTTATCCTGAACTCTGACATGCATCCTTATTTAAAACTAGATTTGCCAAGTGGATTCTGAGGGTTAAGAGGCAGATAAATGAGGAACAAAATGAGGAACAAATGGTCCTATGAAATACAGAAAAGCAATGATTTTTCAAACTGTTTCCCATAAGACATGTGCAGTGACACAGGTCCTTCACAACTTCTGTGTCCTCAAGATATTTGTGATTGGCACTCTTGGCCATTCTGAGAGCTGTTTAGTGATATTTTGTTTTAGTTTTACCTTAATTTCCTCAAGAAAATAACAATTTGACATTTTCTTACCCGCCATATAACCCAAAAAATTAGACCCTGGAGTGTACCCAAGGAAATGAAAACTTGTATTTAAAAGCACTTGTACTTAATGTTCATACATTGGTATTTACAATAGTCAAAAACTGGAAGCAATTCAAATGGCCCTCAATGCATAAATAGTTAAATAAAATGTGATGCTTCTTATGCAGATTATTTCTTACTGACAACAAGGGAGGGAAGTACTAGTATAGTCAACAGACTGGTTGACTCTCCAAAGAAATATTCTAAGTAAAAGAAACCAATTTCAAAAAGTTGCTGCTGTATGATTCCCTTTGTACAATATCCTTGAAATGAAACAACTATAGAAGTGAAAAACAGATTAGAAGTTGCCAAAAGTTTAGATGAGAATGGAGGCAGGAAGGAAATGGATGTAGCTATGAAAGGGCAACAGAAGGGAACCTTACTGTAGTGAAATTATTCTGCATCTTTTGTGTATCAATATCAATATCCTTGTGATATTGTACTACTGCTTTACAACCTATTACTATTGGGTTCATGTTACATGAGATTCCTTTCTATTATTAGAAATACAAAAATGTTTGTTAAAGGTTAATGCATTTCACTAGAAACACATAATTTCTGCATATACTAAGATTTATGGCCGTTTATATATACATAGTCATCCATATTATACAGAACAATAATAAAATTGACTTTAAAAATCCAAGTCAGTGGTTAAAACTGTGTAGACCAATGAATAGTTTGACTTCAGGGGTTTTCCCCTACTTTTGAAGCAGATATGCTGACATCCTGTATACATATCTTGAAATGATTATTCAAAGTGCAAATTAATGTCATATCCCACACATTCAAACCTCTTCTGACTGATTCTTTTGCCCTCTCACTCCTATGCATATCAAAGCCCTTTTGCAATGGGAGTAATGGAACTTTGGTACCTAGTGAAAGTGAATGAACATTCTGCAGAATATTCCTTCTGAGCCATAAAAAAACTAAAAACAGGTGGGTGACTTCAAAATGTAGGTAGGGGAAAAACAAATTCTAAGAAATCAGAGAACCAATTTGGTACCCATTTGGAAAGACATGAACTATTTTTAGATGTAAAGAGGATGTGGTGATGAATATAAAGCCAATAGCCATGGAAATCCAAGAGCTGTACTTTTCAATATCAGAATGCACTGTTACACATTCATTACCATATCACCAAACTAAGGGTAGATAAAAGAAGTTAGCATTCTTTTTTATCTGAAGTGGTCAAATATAAATGGAAGGTACAATATATTAAGTAAATAGAGAAAATGGATCCTGAAGTTATATTGATAAAAGATTAAATGGGCTAAATATTAATAATAATATCTTAATTATCTGCTTTAATGTCAGTGTATTTTGAACATTGAGAGTGATTGATCCCTAAATGCCAACAAACAGTTGCAATGGAAATAAAATTATTTGTTTTGAATCTTAATAGTTTCAAAATATTCTACCAACCCACTTTTCGCAGTTGGGATTCTGAAGCTATTGACATAAGTAATTTTTTTTTTGAAAATACTACTGTGCAAATCCAGAAAGTCTATATGGGTCTTTGCCTATACACGGCCACTGACTTGTTCCTAAATTTTGTTTTCATACTCTTAACTGTTTTTCATTCTTTCCCATTCGCTCACCAACAATATCAAAGCCTAATCCTGCCACAGTTTCAGTTCATTTTAAGCATGTTTCAGTTGCATTATTAAAAATAAAGAGATGTTTTATACATTTCTAGATAAAAGGATCATAAGAAAAAAAATTTAGAAATTAACTTGATAATCTACAAGTTGAACTTTAATTACAAATGCTAGTTTGCCTCTTTTAGCCTTTCTTTCTTGCTCATCTAAAAGTAAGGATAATAATTCTTACCTCGCAGTGTTTTGAAAACTGAATGATATTAGTTGTACAGAGTTTGGCAAATGCCACAAATAATAACATTATTAATGATTCTGCACATAAATGATGATTATTGTGAGTTAGTGACACTACTCTGGTTCTAATTAAAATCCAGATTGCTTTTCACAAATTATAGGTGAAAAGATACAGAAAAATGAAGCAACTAACAGTTCACCCCATGAATGTTGTTCCTGTCTTCAACTGAGACAAGATCCCTCCTGGCAAAAATTGGTTTGTAAATCTGAGTGCTCCCTTAACTACAGCTTTCATCAAGGGTAGCTTTTCTCCAGTGGCTCACTGTTCTTATAAAGTTAGATGCTCAACATATTCAGTATACTGATATATTCATGCAATGATCATCATTTTGTGACACTAATTTATTATCATAGAACTGGAAAAGAAAAACTTAATTATTTTCACTTCCTCAATGCATCCTACAATAAAACACTCCCTAATGAATCTTTTCTCTGAAAAATTTTGAAAAATTAATGTTAAAATGCAAAACCATAGAAAGGGTGGGTTTAATATCAAGCTTTACTATTACAGGTGTAATTATTTCCATTAAAAAATTCTAACCTGTATCCTTCCTTCTCTATTTGATCTATAGTATAAGGAATCATTATCTATTAGTATTTATGAAATATATTTTGTTCCTAATTTTTTTTAAACTGGGCTTTGCTAGGTAAGCCATTTTTGCTATCCTTAACTTGTACACTAGCTCAAAATTGCTGAACCCTGTCTGTCTCTGACTCTCTCCCTCTCTCTCTTTCTCTCCCTCTCTCTCTCTGTTGCTGTCTCTTATCTCCCCCATTTTTGCTTTTTCTTTTCACAGCAGGCAAAGTGTAACTGCCAATCTTAAGAATAACTTCCTTGCCACATTCCCTATAGACATGTTGGCCTAGCATCCAGGATTTGGGGAAAACAAAACTACCCTTTACTTACAGCAGTATTTTCTTTCACATTCTCCCTGCTAAGACACAAAATTATCTGAATTGTTATCCCATTATAGCAACAGCAGAGTGTGAAAAAATTGGGGGTCAAATATATTAAGTGTGACCACTTTTGAGAAAAGCCACTGAATGGAAAAAGAGGTATTTTTTATAACAGATTCTGACTTTCTGGATTATAATTTCCATGAGAAAGCAAATGGCTATGTTATTTTACATTAAAGTTGTGTAACTTAAAAATACAAAGAGCTGAAGAAAGAGTAAAAGAAACTTATTAAAATTTAGGAATTCAAGTATTAGGGAAGTTATATCAATGGCAATTTAACAGAGAAAAGCAAGAAGAAAAATGTGTATTCACTGACAGTAACAAATGATATGATGAGGACAATACATTCACTTTAGTCACTGAGAGTAAAATTTTTGACTATTTCATTTTGGAGGCCAGCACAAAAGTTTCCTAATTATATTTTGGGATTGCTGAAAGTCTTCAGAGGCTTCTATTCTAACAAATCTGCCAAGCTAAATAAGTTCTTTGCTGTTGTTGATAATTTTTTGATATGTTTATCTAGATGAGTCGTGAAGCTCTGGAAAAACTGAAATATGTAAATATTAATCATAAATAAACTCATCATTACTACTGTTCACATTTAAGCAACTTTATGGTTACTGCTACTAAACTTTATTGCCACTAGCATGTTTTCCTGTCTTGTTGCAGTTCTATGTTTACTGGATGAAGGATAATTTTTTGAAAAACATTCTATATAACCAACTAGAAAATGAGACAGTTTATTTAATCGCCATTTGTTGACAGGGTAACTTCTCAAGCTGAAGTAGTCTGATTTGACAAAAGACACACAGCAGTCAAAAGTCTGGTCCCTCAGTAACAGATTCATATTAAATCACATTCCCAACTTGAATACAAATTGGCAGAAACTGAACATTGAATTTGTATACCACCCAAAGATTTCACATTTAGCATTTCAAAAGGTTTTTGTAGGTGATTCACCTACAAATGCTTTCTCTGCTGAACTATAAGTCAGGTTTTCATGTCTTTCATTATATTTTTTCACAGTTCTTCTTTAAAGATAATACTAATATGTCATAATGCCTTTCAGAGCTTTTATTTTTTTTGGCCATCTCTTCCAATAAATTGGCCCATTGAAGAAGAGATACTGTTATCTCCCCCTCTGTGCTTTTGTTTACCCTCAGAAGGGTTAGTCCTTGTTTATGAGCCCTTTGACAGTCCTTCCTGAACATTCTTTATAAAGTGCAAAGCATTCTCATTTGCATTTTCTACTGTTGGTGTGAGGTGATATGTCCAGGTATTGAGTTTACAGCCGTAATATGAACTCACTTCTTTTCTAAACTCCAGGGAGACACTCAATCATGAAGTGGCACGGAGTGACTCCACGGAATAAAACAGAGTTATCAGGATACTCTGTCTGGGGCATTATAATGACTCCGTTGGTGACAGCTTGTCTACTGCCTGGTAGCATTAATAAAGGGCACTTTTTCTAGGGGAAATTGTTGTGCTGGCATTGCTTTCAAGTGATCTGCCAAAGCATATACCCGGTTAAATTGAGTCCCTGTACATTTCACGACAGACAAAGGTACCTTGGAAAACAGTACCTGGGAGTTTCATGGCACCAGTTTCTGTTTTTATTTTTGAGAGGAACCTTGAATCATTTAAACAGTTTCTGCCATCACCCAAAAATATCCAACAATTTCCTATTTCAATAGTTCACGTTAATTGTGGCCAGATCGCTTCTGTTCCAAGTCCACTGCTCAGCAAAGATGTGTATTTAAAAGGGATAGTACTGAAATACAGTTTTAGAGTATAGTAAAAAATGCTATTAGTAGTTATAAAATATGCTTTGTACCGTGGACAAACCTGAGGGTGATGAGGTGTCAGGTTGGAAATCAGGAAGGGATCTCTGCAACATGTTACTTAATGAGGATTTCTTTTGCATGGAGCAAAGCTGAGTTTCATTTGATTCAGAGGTAGTGACCCAGTTAAATCTTATCTGAGGTTTAAAACAGCTTATTTCATTGGTTTTTGACAATCGGCACATTTTGATATCCTCTAATATCCTCAGGTTAATGAGAGGAAGTCAAGCTTATAAAGAGAGCTACCAAAGGCAAATACCACAATAAAGACTTTTTGTTTTTGTGGTGATTTAACCTAAAGAAAAAAGACTTAGATAAGTATTTCTCATAAACATTTCTGCTTAATAAGATCTATCACTAGTAGTTGTGAGCAACGTGAAATATTAATGATTTTCTGCAGATTTTATAACAGAGTAAGAGTGATTTAAATAATCTAACATGGAAATATATATTTAAATTACTAAGTAATGCAGACAATTGCCCAGATTAGTTAAATCCTATCTAAATGTCTAAAATCAAATAGGAAAAAAAAAAGGATAAAAGAGAAAGAGACAAAAATATAAAGGAAATGAGACATTCTGGTCTTAGAGGTTCATTTATTTAATTAAGTCACCAAGATGTGGTTAATTTGGAAGCAAAATTTCTGAGTTGTATTTCTCTAATTAAACTTCAAAGCCCCATTTATAAGCTACTGACAGGAAGGGAGCAATACTGAGAGTTACCAGTAGGTGACATTTTCCCTTCCTTAGAGCCGAAGTATGAACTGAAGTAGCAAATAGGACACAAATTCCTTGTGAATATTCACAAAAACAATAAAGTTTTTATCTCTGATTAACATCCTGTGAGTGTAAAGACTTCAGCATTTTTAAAACATTATATAATAAAATTATTTAAACTCAAGCATGGTGATGTACACCTGTAATCTCAGCACTCTGGGAGACTGAAACAAGAGAATCACAAATTTGAGCCCAGCTCAAGCAATTTAGAAAATTAGAAAAATTCTGTCTCAAGACAAAAACAAAAACAAATTAGAAAAAGAAAGGATGGGGATGTAGCTCAGTGCAAAGGCCCTGAGTTCAATCTCTAGTACCAATACATACAAACATACAAACATACATATTGGGAAACAGAAAGAAGGAAAAATAGTGCGGTATATCAACTGCCCTGATTTGTAGAAAGAAACACTAGCTTTGTTCTTTTATACTGTTAGCATCTCTCTCTCTCTCTCTCTGTCTCTGTCTCTGTCTTTCTCTGTCTCTGTCTCTCTGTCTCTCTGTATCTGTCTCTGTCTCTGTCTCTCTGTCTCTGTCTTTCTGCCTCTGTCTCTGTCTCTCTGTCTCTTTTTCTCTCCCTCTCTTTCCCTCCCTCTCTCTCCTTGACTAAAAGGAACACTTGATGAAGAGCTCCTGGAGGAATCTGAGCCTGAGTCACAGTGCTAGAATAATAGAACTGGGAGAGCAGTAGGAACAGGGGAACTTGCTCAGAGTCACTCTGGGAGGACCTCAGAAAGGTGCCTTTCATTTAGATGAAAGCTGAAATACTTATATTTCAGCATATAAAAGAGAGAATTGCTCTAGGGTATGGTCCTCTATGATGTTAACAGCTATACTTTTGCCTGCTAGACAGAGAAATGATATATTGAGAGAAGTTACTAAAGTAGGGTACATGCAATTAAACAAAGGAGGATATAAAAGCACCGATGACATATCTTGCATTTTTGAACAAATGTTAATATTAATTGAAAGACCAATAAGTAAGACTAATGATGAACAAAGAAGGACGTTAACTTGTTTAATTCTAAAAGAATAAAAGAAACACGTAAATTAAAAAGTAGAAATTACCAACAGTTACAACCACCAAGTCATCCTCTTATTAATTTGGAAATAAAAAATCCAATTTCAACTAAGTCTTCCAATTCCCAGGATTAACTTAAGAGTAAACCATCCCTAGGTGTCTCAACTGCATTCTAAATAAATGTACTGGCTTCTTACATTCTGGAGGGCAAAATCTATTTGAGCACTTATGTCCTTACCTGCTCCTTCTTACTGTGGCTTATTTTACTGGAACATTGGACTAGTAATCCAAGTAAATTGATCAGAAGAGTCTGGACCAAACAGTCATTAATTACACAAAAAAACCTCTAGCATGTGATTGTTCTAGCTGATTTATATTTAAAACCAGTTTTATTTATTTGCTCCGTATTTTCTGAGCCAAAGGCTGTAATTACTAACCCATTTATTTTTATCACTTATAGTATTTTCATTACTGTCATAATTCTCAGATCTGAAGTATATCACTCTATATAGAGTTTCCTCAACATATATGGACATATACTAGAATAACTTACATACTAACTTACATATAGTCCAACTATCAATTATTATCGCAAATGTTTAATATTTAGAAGAAATGATGTTATAATGTTTAACCCCATTTGGTATTTATATAGTTCTCATTTTTTTAAATAAAGTGTGAGAATATATCTTAATTTTCAATTTTATTTCAAATCAATTAAAAAATGAGAGTTACTTTAAAGGTGTTTTGTGTTGAATGCTGCAATATATGGATAGAAACAAATTTTGCTGCACATGTGTAAAAAATAAACAGAAACCCAATTAACTAAAATCTCAGCAGCAAATATCAGATATGATATTATATTCCTGACTCAAGTGAATCCGGATATTCACAAAAAGAATAGCATTATAAATATAACATATTTTATGATATTTCCTATGTAAATGTTGTAAAAATCTGATAGCATACAAATATTTCAGGAGATGCTTGCAGAGATATTTATTAAATAATCACTGGATATTTACTACAAACCAGCATAGTACAAAGCACTAAGCTAAAATCCTATCATAAAATGTCTGAATATGTGTTATGAAAACTACTTAACAAAGCTTAGAAAGTAATAGCAGAACCCCCAGTTCTCTGAATAGTTCACTGCATAAATGTATACAAAAGAGAAAAAAGAACCCACAAACATGAGACGAAGCCAGGCATGGTGGCACATGCCTGTAATCCCAGCACTCAGGAGACTGAGGCAGGAGGATCACTGTGAGTTAGAGACCAGCCTGGGCTACAAAGTGAGTTCAAGGCCAGCCTGAACTGCATAGTGAGACCCTGTGTCAAAAAATATGGCCAGGGATTTAGCTCAGTGGTATAAGCGCCTGCCTGGCAGGTGCGAGGTGGTGAGTTCAATCCCCAGTACCAATAAATAAATAAATAAATAAATATGAACATGAGATGAAAACAGAAAACAAGCATCAAACTGTATCAAATTAGACACAGTTTTGGGAGACCTGGGAATGCTGGAGAAACTGAGTGCCTTCTCAAGTGTTTGAAACATTAATATATTTTCTGATAGTATCAGAGAACTTCATCAGTACTTGGTACCACCTATTGCTTTGCTTGGAAAACATTACACAAATGAAATCATATTCTTGCCGTAGTTTCTCCTTTGGAGAGACACTGTGCTCATTAGAAAGGACTAAACCACTATTCGCAGTATTTTAAAATACGGCAGTCTTTACTCAATGATACACACCTACCAAACTCATATGGGAACAAAAAATAATCATACAAAGTAGGAACACAATTAAGTCCACAAGCTGGTGTTCTTGTTAGTGACAGTGTGAAGACATATAAGAAGCAGAAGCATATGTGAAAAAAGAGAAAGAAAGTAGAATGGAGTTATGAAGTCTATTCTACCCTGAAGCAGCCAAGTGAGGCTCTTGTTGCAGTTTCCTCTGCTGTCAGTTTCTGCGTCAAACCTAGCATCAACATCCATAGTGGTGCAACTTCTGCTCAAATAGACACAACAGCCTTGGCCCAAAGTCATTCCAGAGCCACCTCATCAGTCTACGAAACAGAGCTGTGACCTCATGAAAGGTAGAATGTAAGAGTCCATATTCACAGATGTGACCTCTCAGGTCTTTGTGGCCTGTGACAAGGGTTGGCGATTCCTTTTCACAGGCTACACATCTCATGTCATAAGCGTACGAGACTGTTCAGTTCTGATCTGGAAAAGAATGTGCTCTCTAAGTGACCCCACTTTCAGGCTGATGAGAATTTTTCACCTGTGTGGTTATTCAGGGTGTGCTTGAAACAGGTCAGGTGCTTATGTTAGTAATTATGACCCAGAGCTCTAAAAATATCCAAGAAATAGCCAGTGAGCCCCACCATTCTGTGTATATTTGACTCTATAACATATATTATAAATGGACTTTGCAAAAGGTTACTTAGGGTGACATTTTTCTTGTTCTACAGATGAGTTTTTTCTTGATACCCAGAGTAGGTAAATAAAATAAATTTAGCAAAAAGATGAAGAGAGAGGACATGAAACAATAAAAAGCCACAATAAATATGGCAGAATCATAGTATGTATTATAGGAAAGCAGGTGTGAAGATCTACAGCTGAATAGAACTTAAGTGTGTTGTTATCTGGCAAGTAACAAACCTATCAGGCAAAAAGTATTTATTTATTTATTTATTTATTGGTACTGGGAATCGAACTCAGGACCTTCTGCTTGCCTGCCAGGGGCTGTGCCACTGAACTCTATCCCCAGCCACAAAAGGTATTTATACTATAGATTTCCCAGGAAGAATAGAGGAAAAAATATACAAATACTCGCTATAAGAATTATAAACATCTACTGATGATTTTTCTTTATCTTTTTTAACATGGAGAGTCTATTAACCTATGTGTCAGTGTACCTACTTGATAAGATTAAGTATGAGTATGCAATAAAATACAACATACTGTTCGAAACATATTTACACTCTCAACCAAGACACAGTCCTTCCCTTTTATTTAATTCTGTCAACAATTTCAAAATGTTCTAATGTAAGACTTCCATTTCAAAAGGCATCAAAAATCATAGAGAGGAAAGAAACACAAAACAGTGAAATTTTTGTCAAGTGGTACATGTTCAGGTAAGTCACTAGTGAAATTTGGATGGGTCAGAACATTGAAATGTCTAATGTAGTAACACTTGTTGATAAGATTGGAGTTAGTTTGTAAAACTTGCACCAACCTATCTTGGGTCATGTACATATATTCCCTGTATACCTGCTTATGTGATTTAGACTTAGAATGATTGCTCTATTTGCAAATCAAGCTTAGTAGTAAATTGGAGTCATTTCTGATACCTATGAAGTTATTAATATGCTAGTTAGTGACATTGAACTAGTACAATCTTATTATATGTTGTATATGTTCTTTGGCCTATTAGTCTGGTTTTCAATCTGTATATGATAATTAACTTTATCAGGTCTTATAAAAAATACACAAATGAATCTGATGCTGGAAAAGTAAATGGAAATAGGGGGAGGGAATTAAAATGTGTTATGTACACGTGCCAATTCCCTAGAGTGAACGTAATCATTATGTGCTGCAAACATATACTAATGAAAATTTTTAAAAAGTAAAATAAGAAATAAAGGAAGAAAACTGATTAACACAGAGTTATAAAAATTATCAAAGACAAAGATTACAAATACCTCAAAATTAAAGCCTTTTACATATTATGTAATATTATTTCTACATACATAACAAAAATAGTAAATCTTCACTAAAGTACATATAATAGAATTATAATTTTAAAGCAAAGGAATTAGCATGACTTGATCAAGGAAGGATAAGGGTTATTTTGTTGTTTAATTTGAAATATTCTTCTGTACATGTAAGTAATGTGGTCCTTTGATGAGAAATTGGGTTAATAAATTAATAAAACAATTTATGCTAACAAATGATGAAAATAGAAAAAACAGTATAAATAGGATAGTCCCAATAACACTGCTTTCCTATATCCAATATTCTATGTTGCAGCCAATTAACAATTAAGAACTTCAGTTTACTGACACATATCTAAGTTATGCAGTGAGTTGCTAGATCACTATCCCAGTTTGCTTATGCATGCACAAACTTGGCTTTTGTTCTTTTTCAGCCCCACCTTTTCTTCTTTGTCACTGCCTACTTAACGAAGTAAAGTAAAAGTGGTTATGTAAGTAGGGCACCCCAGATGTGCTATTTCCCACTTTTTTTGTTGTGCTCTGAATAACAGATAGGGCACTCTACTCCAGAAAGAGTATTACTTGCTCACGTTCTAGGTCCTGATCCTGCAGCCCATTCCCTAGTGGTTGCACTTATTTTATGAATGAGGTAATTGCTCAACTGGCTGGAAGTGAAAACTGGGCATGGGTCCATATCTCTGATAGTTTTTCTGCACAGTCATTCAGCTCACTCTTACTGTACATCTTGTATACACCAGTAACTATGCAAAAAA
>RJWM01007582.1:0-77521 GCA_004363535.1 Dasyprocta punctata | reverse complement strand
GGCCTGGCCGAATCTACAAAACAAAAGTTGGTTGATGTTCCTTGGTTGCTATCAATTTAGCCAGACCTCTGAAACAGCAGGTTGCTGACGGGGGGGGGGGGGTTGGGGGGGTGGGGGGGGGTTGTCCCTGTTTCCAAGCCCTCGAACCGGTGCCACTCGGGCTGGGCGGGGGCCCTGCGAGGGGCCCTTCTCGTTCTCCTCCAAGGTCCTGGGGTCAGGACACCGGAAGGCAGTCCATATTGAGTCCTGATCGGTGCCTGCACCGCTCGGGCCAGGCGGGGGCCCCGAGAGGGGCCCTTCTCATTCTCCTCCAAGGTCCTGGGGTCAGGACCCCGGAAGGTTTTGTTTTTAAAGGCTTTTCTACCCAGCATCACTGTCTCTGTCTTTCATTGACCCTGATCTTATCATTAAGATTAGAAAGATCACACTGGGAAGGATTTGATTAGTAATCTTCTAGTCTCAAAGGTGGGTAATAAACATTTGCACACAAAGGTACCCACACAGATGATGTTATCAAGTTACTACTTCAGGGTCTCCTCCACCACCCTGGACCTCGCCAGTTGATGACACAGTGGGTCCTGACAGCCTGCATGGCCTCAGCCCTCCAGTGGCTCCAGGGCTCTGGGCATGGCCCTTTAGATCAGCACCATCTGTCACAGCTGGGATTCAAAACTCAGCCAGGTTCTGAGCACACATGCACCCCTTCATATCTGAGTGTCTTCCCTTGTCTTATCTGAGTCTACTGGGAGCTGGACTCTCAGAGGACAGCACACCCTGTCACCAAGCCAGTTCTGATCAATGGCAAGCAGCCAGGGTGCCACTGGCCACACCCTCTTGCAGCACAGGAGAAACTGTCCTTCTTAGGTTCTGGTCCAGGGCCTGAGGATTAAACTAACATAAGGCAGATTAACAAGAGAAACACACACACACTCACACACACACACACACACACACACACATCTTGTTTAATAGTTGAGTATATTTATCTGCACATGGGATGGAAAACAAAGACCCAGAGAAGTAGTTGGGCCCTACAGCTTATGTAAGATTTAAATAAAGAAATGGGTAAGTTTGTGAAACAAGAAAGATTTAGGTGAGGGGCAGTAAACTCTAGCGGGGTACCTAGGAAAAATATGGGGAACAAGAATGCTCTACTCCTGCTACAGGGAGAGCACCTTTCTCATGGGCAAACAGGAGAGGAGGGAGCCCTTCCTGCCCCTGCTGGAACTCAAGATCCTAAGTTTCAGTAGACCCAAGGAACACATTTTGAAGTGGAGTGTTCTGAACCTCCTGCCCAGCAGGCGTAGGGGTTCGTGGATTTGCCTGACAGTAGCTGGAACTGGTTCGGGCGGGCTCCGGAGTGAGAGGCATGAGGCTCCAGCTTGCAAACGCGGGGCTCACTTGGGGTTCAAGAGCCACCCAACGAGCGACGCTTCTGCCCTCCTGGAGATCAGGGCTGTGGGCTCGGTCTGGAACTGCTGCTGGCAGGGGAGGGCGGAGTGCTAGGAGGTCAGAATGCAGGGGTCTGATCTACTCCAGGAGGTCAGAGGATGCTTCCTTGCTGCAGTAGAAACTGATCTGAAGCCCAAAGGAGAAGCCGAAGGGTTACTCTGGGAAAGTGACAGCAGAGAGAGGAGCCCCGCTGCCCAGGAAACCGGATGGTGGAGCCAGGGTCAGGAAGCTGACTCTCACCAGGGGGCCTTTCTCCAGGCATGCGAGGACCGGCCTTTACCCTGAGTGTCCTGGGACCAGGGAGTGTCAAATACCTCAAGATCATAAAATTGACATCAATTAGACACACAAGTGTAAGTATCACATGGATTCTCTGATATGAGAAAACCAGTATATAAATAAACAAAGTAAAAAGATGGATAAGAGAAAGTAGAAAGACATCTTTTGCAAAAGGGAAGAGGACCTGGAGATGGAGAGAGAAGGAGGGAGAGGAGGAGAAGGGGATGTAAAAAGAAATGAGATGTGTTGTGTACCTGCACCAGCTCCCCATGTGAAAAATGATCATTATGCACTATAAAACCTATAATAAAAAGAAAAGTTTTAAAGTGATACGTGGAAGAGCACTGCTCCATGCAGACCCTGGCCTGGGGCACAGGTGGACAGGAACGGAGGGAGGCTTGCAGGAAACCCAGGGGCCCACGAAGCCCAGCCCAGGACGAGCTGAGGGAGGGCAGGGCCCTTCGCTTCCACCTTTGCTTGGTCGGCTGCATGTGTGGCCAAGATCCTCTCCTGGATTAGAGGGTCCTGGCTGGGGTTGGGAGCCAGCCCTGGGGGAAGAGAAGGTGGCAACAGGAGGTGAGGGATGGATCTCGGGTGAGGCACATCTCAGAAGCACGGGACTGCGGAGATTAGAGCAGGGATCCATCGCCTGCCTACGTCGCTGAAGCTAAGGACAACTTTCATATTTTGCTCATTTGTCTCCTAATATTATAAGTCAGAAAGATACTCTAGTTCCATTCAAGCCGTATTCTTTTTTTTTTAAGTATTTAAGAGTGAACCCAGGGCTTCTGTACTGAGCTATATCCTTAGCTCTCTTTTAATTTGTTATTTTTAATTTTGAGTCTGGGTCTTGCTAAGTTATGAAGTTTCCCAGGTTGTTCTACACTTGTACCCGCCTACATCAGTCTCAAATGTATTCTTGATTGTTTTTCTTTATTTTGACTGAGGAGAGACTGTTTTAAAACAATTTTGGAAATATCATACATATTTAAAATACTGAAAAATAAAAATAGCACCCAGAGCACCCTTATGAATTTGATCCAGGTACATCTACCATTAACATTCAAATTTATTTGTTTAATAAGTGATGGGGAACCTTTTAGAGATGAGTGTCCAAACTGCGACCCAAAACCCACTTGTTTACTGCAAAGTGCCAACATTGCAATTAAACCTGAATACTGGGGTTTTAATTTAGACAAAACAATGCATACATCAACACCTGCTGCCTTAAAAGAAAAACAAATAACACATGTGCCCTAGGTTCCCCACCACTGACCCATTGGTAGTTGGGTAGTTAGAGGGTAGGTAAGTAGGTATTTTTCCTCTGAGCCATTTGAAGTAATGCATATGTCATGGTCCTTTACTCCTAAATCACTCAGGGTGTATTTCCTAAGAATAGAGTTATTCTCTCCAGTAACCATAATAGTTATTAACCTATAAACTTACATGGATGCAGTACTTTGATCTATAATCGGTACCTAAATTTTGTCAGTTGACTCAGTTAATTTCCTTTCCAGCATCAGTGTTTCTTTCTACTACAGAATGCAGTTGAAGGTAAAATACTGCGTTTGGTTGTTTTTCTTTTAGTCTTCTTTCATTTGGATAATATCCATTATATATTGGCTACCATTTTTAATATGCTAGTGTCCACGTAAGTGTCTTTCTCTTATGTAGAATTGTAAGGGTGAGGGCTATAAATATTTGCACATCTTTTGTTATATAATTCATCACACTTTTCCCCTGATATCCCAGTTTATGCTACACACACTCTGTGACCACATCTCCTTTATCACACTTTTGACAGGGGTGGGTATGGAACATGTCCTTTTGGGCAATGTCCATTTAGAAGGTGTACAGTAAAAGGTCATCTCGCTCTCATTCTCTTTCCTGCATTTCCTTTCTCATGTTTAACCTTGGCCTTTGTTGCTGGATCCCCTCTCGTGTGAACTCTCTTCTACTTGAGATTTGATCTTGAGAGCAGAACTGGTTTTGGTTTGTTGGTTGGTCTTTTGGTTTAATCAGCAGCTAAACACATAGCAGAGCATCATGGAATAATTGTTCTTGAAAGAATAAAAGTGCATTTAGAAACTATTTTTCAATTTAATTTTTTAAAAAGAAAAGTAGGCATAGAGAATAATGCTGAGGTAGTTGTGAATAAAAAGTAAAACTAAGCACCAAACCCCAACCAATTTACATTTAATGGAACTCCAGCTGCAGCTTGGCCCTGGCAGTTGTCAGCCTGAAGCGCAAGCAAAGAGCAGAAAAGGGAGACTCATGAACTCATGAACAGTTTTGACAGAGTGTTACAGGGACAGATAATGATATTTCTAAAAAGCGTTCCCATGTGTGCATTTTTTGTGCGTTGTGTTTTCACATCTTCTTTCAATCCCATGTCTCTCATTTCCCCAGAATCCTTGAAAGGAACATTAAGGAAAACCAAAGCTACATGACTGGAGTTCGGAGAGAGGGACTGACCGCCGAAAACTTCCCTTGTGATAAATGAGGAATATTCATTAGATAAACACTATTTTAATTCGCAATGTTCCAGGAAAACACACAGTTTGGACACATAAAAATAACATCCATTGGATGGAAGATCCTTCTTCTGACAGTTGATGAACCATGCTGGATGCCCCACAACCTTTATCAGTCCCAACCAACACAGCCTGCTCTATTTCCTCTTGCAGGAATTTTTTAATGTGTCTGTACAAGAAGGGAAAGTGATGTGGAAGTCAGTGTGGAGATTCCTCAAAAAGCTAGGATTGGAGGTCCCATTTGATCCAGCTCTTCCCCTTCTGGGTATCTTCTCAAAAGAATTAAAAACATCCTACCACAGTGATATATGTACACCTATGTTTATAGCAGCACAGTTCATAATAGCCAGATCTTGGAAACAACCTAAATGCCCTTCGACTGAGGAATGGACAAAAAAGATGTCTTATTTCTATATAATGGAATACTACTCAGCTATAAGGAATGATAAACTGAACACCTTCATACTTAAATGGATGTGCCTTGAGAATATACTCATCAATGAAATACATAGGTCACACATATGTAAGCACCATATCATTGCGCTTATGTGACAAACCGAAGGGAAAACTATGTATGTGTTTATGTATATGTATATAAAAACAGCTAAGATAGTTAAAGAAAAAAACAATTCCCTGAGATTTTTATAGATACTGAGGTAAATCTATAGATAAGTTTAGGGAGAATAAATGTTTTGATATTTGTCCAATTCACATACATGGTCTCGCTCCACTTACTTAGGCTGTATTTGAGTACTTCTGATCAGTTTTTATAGTTTTTAGGATACAGATAATGAATGTGTTTTGGTAGATTTATACAGTAATGTTACTTTAAGCTTTTTTGTGATGTTGTAACTTGCGCCTTTACAATTTTACTTTTGAGCCAGGGATTTAGCTCAATGGTATAAGCACCTGCCTGACAGATTCAAGGTTGTGAGTTCAATCCCCGGAACCAAAAAAATGGAATTTTACTTTTGAATTGTTCCTTGCTTGTATATAGGCCAACACTAGATTTCTGTATATGGCTTTGTGACCTTGTACCATGACCTTGCTAAACCTGCTTGTCTGTTTTATTGTTTTTTTTTTTTTTTGTAGATTCTTTGTAAATAAAAAAAAAAAAGGAAAGCCATACATAAGGGATTTAAAGCATGTTTGTGTTGTGGGCTTTTATTTCTATAAGACTAAACCAAAAGGACATAAGACTTCAATTGTTAATACATTTTCTAAAATTATTTTTCCCTTTCCCCAAATTCAAAGCAATATATAATTTTATCAGACTGCTTATTAGAGTTTCTGTTTTACCATACTCTTGTCAGGGCTGTATGCTTTTAATTATTTTCTTTTCCTCATCTAATGGTTGGTGGATAAAATAAAAAATCCTTTCTGACTTTGTTCTATGTTTACTGGTAAGTTTGTTAAATGCTAACTAATAATGGAGCTGAAAATGAGTAAAACACACCCTGCTACATTGTTTTGAGTTAAACTCTTTTTTTTTTTTAGTATAAATATTTCAATGTATTAGAGTGACCAGGATCACCAAGTCCAATACCATCTATAAAATTTGAAAGTAAGGCAAACAAACTTGCATGTAATTACAGTGTGCAGTGGGCTGACTGACTACTGCTACTCTAGGTGATAGAGACACGGTAGAGACAGGTGGCTGCTCTCTAATCAGTAATTAAGGATGAGTCAGTCATCCAAGGTCAATTTGAAACTATCAATCACACTTAAAGCTGCTATTTATCAAGTGCTACCTAAATAATCACATCTATGTAATACACAGGTCCGGATGAAATGATATTAACTGAGATGAACTCATTTCACTGGAAAACAAAACAAGATTTTTTTCCTTATTATTTTAGTAATTTCAAAGTAATTTCAGCAGTAAGACAGAGAAAGCCAATTTTCTTTTTCCTCCCTTCCTAAATGACTCCCAGGGATATTTGCTTATTAAAACAATGTCAGTGAACTTACTAATAACAGTACCAATTGGTTCTCCAACTCTTCAAGATAAGCATATTTTGTACAGTTAAAAAACAGATCTATTACTTGCTTATATTTCATTGATTTTGCAAGTGCTCCATGAATAGGCTTTCTTTTTGCAAACTTCAGTGTCTTCCCTGAAACGGAATAGCAATATTGAAATAAAATACTTTCTGCTAAGTCTCCAGAAAGCTCAAGCAGAAGAACAGATGCCACTTTCTCACATATTTCACATCGAGTTCGGGGTCATTTGTGCAAAATACTGGTTGGTGATTCAGTCAACACCCGCCTCTTGAGTATGAAAAAAATAAACAATTTTTTCCACTTCGTCTTTCACCAACGCCTTGAAGGAAGGGAATGAGCTGGGCACCTTCCTCTCTAACCTGGAAGGGAGTATTGGGAGGGGGATCCCCTGGGAATATAAAATTTATCTCATGAAGTTTGAGGGTGATCAACATATGAAGTATGAATCTGAAGTCCCACTTTTGGCCATATCAGTCAATCTAGGAGGGCTTCATGTTCCCCATATAGCACCATCACCCACCATTAGGGCAGCCTGGCAGACAAATCCACAACAGCTGTGGCCGGTTTGGGACTGCGAGTGGCAGGGCAATATTTACGCAAACCGCGTCCAGAGTCAGGGTGTGTCGGGGCTGGCGTAGTCTCGAGCAGTGAGGCTGCTAGGTGCCTCCACCGCAGACTGGCTCCTCACACAGGGAGCGAGAACCACTGGCAGCTGTACCTTGATGGCACTTGCATCACTACAGGGCTGTACGGTCACTCTGCTTACTTTGAGTCGCATGGGTGAGTTGCTGGACAGAAGCTCTGAACCTCATTTGTATGAGAGCCCTGTGTGAGATGCAGTCCCCAGCGATGGCCTTGGCAGGCTTCAGGGAAGGAGCAAGCAGTGGTATTTACCAGGTGATGGAGGGGCCACCACAGGCCACTTAGGGACCAAGGCTCTGAGGCGTCCACCTCTACCTGTGTGAATTCACAGGGAGAGAGTGAACCTATTTAGACTCAAGGGGAATCATTCCTTGATATGTTCAATAATGTCAGATTCAGTGTGTGTCATTTGAAAAGAATAGCTCTGGGCAATTTCTAGCCACTCTGTCAGTCTTAGCCTGCGCAGCTTGGCAGAGGGGCGGTGTGTATCACCCTGAGAAGACTGGGCTCAAAGGGGAAGTGGGTGCTTTTTGTTG
Organism: Dasyprocta punctata; assembly: GCA_004363535.1. Taxonomy (NCBI): domain Eukaryota; kingdom Metazoa; phylum Chordata; class Mammalia; order Rodentia; family Dasyproctidae; genus Dasyprocta; species Dasyprocta punctata. The sequence goes on along the minus strand of RJWM01007582.1, from coordinate 70,074 downwards.
GGTACAAACTCACTCAGGGGCCTCATCAGGGGAGAAGCCTGGGGAGGGCGTGGAAGGCCCAGTTCCTGTGAACGGACAGAATGTCTCCACAGAATGACGCTCCTGGGGTCACTATGAAAAGGGTGACTGTCCTGGGGTCATCAGACTGCCACTTAGTGGACTTCCTGGTCAGGATGTAGGATGACTGCGAGAAGCGGCTTGAGGTGGTTTTAGGAAGGAGGGGAGAGGGAGCACCTTGCGAGGTGCCAGCTGGTAGGAAAGGCAGGCTAGAGCGCACAGGGGAACCCCAGAGACCAAGGCAGCTTTGAAAATCCATCAGCCGGATGGCAGAGGTCCTGGCTTAGGACAAGCAGGGGAGCTCTGCCCCGGGCTCACCTCCCAAGCCCACCCCTGCTCAGTGGCTACCAGGCTGGAGACCGCCCATGGGTCCACTGTCAGGGATGGGGTTGTGGGGACAGAAGTAGCAGGTGGGAGACAGAGAAGGTTCTGACTCCTTCCTGCACCCCACCACATGGTAATTGAAAACAAAGTTGAAAGCTTTGGTTACTGAAGATAAGGACTTCACTTCAAATGCAAGTTGAACTCCCAACCCTACCTGCTTGGCAACCCCCAAAACATTATAGACCACTTATTCAGGCAAATAATTACAAGCAGAGACTCAGATATGAGGAAACTCAGGTGGGATTAATGTAGGAGCATGTGTATAATAATTTTTGCAAACTTACCTCCTTCATAGTCTTATATTTCTATTAAAATATTGTAACTTTCACTGCTTTGAAGAGTGCCTCTAATATCACTTATGCGAGAAGATACTTGTTTTGCTCTTACCAGATGTATGTGTGGTTAAGAGATTATGTTTTATATGAAAGCATTATTCATTTATGCTAATTATATTGAAAAAGTATGTCAAGAGGTTCTAATTAGTTTTGAAGGGCATGCGTTAATGTTGGCAAAGGAAGAATTGCTCTCTTATTTAATGTTTCATTAATCCATTTATGCCAAATATTGCAGTGTTTTGAATTTTTGCAAGAAATTCCATATATGAAACCTAGAAAAATTTAAGGAATAAGAGAATTTGAAGATAAAAAATTTTTATTATGTTCTATTTTTACATACCATTCCCAAAATGGACCACTAAACATAAAAGAATTAATGTTACATGGAAATGCAAGTGTCTGTGTACGTACATCATACACACACATACAAGTGCACACACACAACATATTATAGGCAAAGGATCCCTAAATTTACAGGTTATGGGAAGTTATATATGGTGTCTGTATCCCCCAGTTAATAAATGAACAAACAGAAGACAAGGATCGCTTCTGGCTGAGAAGATGAGGTACAAAGTGAAGAGCTTTCTCTTAGAACAGCACAGAAATAGAAGGCACAAGGAGAAAAAAAGATTTGGAGGCCATATCGGAGACCTAAGTGAGACAAATAGGAGTTCCAGATGGAGAGAAGGAACAGATGGAAGGAAGTTAATCACGCTCATAATTGGAAACTTGGCTTGTTTGACAAAAGACTTGGTTTGCTGATAAAAGTACTCACAGAGTCCCAAATGTGATTAATGAAAAAAGACACACACCTTCACACATCCTGATGCAATTATGCATTACGGATAAACAGCCAAAGGTTCTTTTTCCGAGCAGATGAGGAAAGGTATCATTAGCATCAAACTATGGCATCTTTCCTGTGCCCAATTCATGTCGTTCCTGGAATTTTCAGCATCTAAGAGCATCTGCCTTCTCCTCTCCTGGCTTGCAGTTGCGTGGTAGATTAAAGATGGCTGCAGACTCTTTGCCACACCCGATTGAGAGGTAGAAAGTGTTTCCCTTCCTCTGGAACCTGGGCTGCCCAGCACCTGCTTAGTGGATAGTGGGTCGGAAGTGATGGGAAGGGGCGCCCTGCCAGCTCCAGGCTCTTCTCCGACAGGACCAGGCATTTCCGTTTCCTGCACAGCAGGAGGCTCGCACTGGGAGACTCGGTCTTGGAAGTCAGTCAGCCGCTGTGAGGAAGCCCACACCCCAGGAACAGGCCAAGGCTAGGCTTTCCTGGTGAGCCCTGCTGAAGTCAGTGGTCAGAACCGGAATTCTTTTCAGTGGACTGGGTGGGAAAATTCTGGAATATACAGATTTTAATCATTCATTGAACTTCAGTCCCTTAGCCAACATGAGTGGGCTCCCTTAAAAGAGATAAGCAATAAGCAGAGAACAGCTTCCTATTTCCTAGTTATTTATTTATTTATTTTGGTCTTTTTGAGACACGGTTTCACTTTGCAGTTCAGGCTGACCTTGAACTCACTTTGTAGCCTAAGCTGACCTCAAACTCGCAGCAATCCTCCTGCCTCAGCCTCTGGAGTGGTGGGATTACAGGTGTGTGCCACCATGTCTAGCTCTAGTTAATCCTTATAATGAGATTGTGAACAGTTTTCTCCATGTACCTTTGAAGGCCTGGTGACAGCATTTAATCATCTCCATTGCCAACGACTAAATCTTCCATCTGGATACTATAAAATGTAGTTCAGGGACAAGGAGCAGATAGATTCCCCTGTTTGTCTAAAATAAAGAAGATTGAGCCGGGCGTGGTGGTGCATGCCTTTAATCCCAGCACTCGGGAGACTGAGGTAGGTGGAGCGTTGTGAGTTCGAGGCTGGCTTGGGCTACAACGTGAGCACAAGGCTGGCCTGAGCTACATAGTGCGACTCTGCCTCCAAAAAAAATAAAATAAAATAAAATAAATAAAATAAAATAAAATAAAGAAGATGGCTGTCTTGTGAGGATATGAACTGTCATGGTTCCTAGCTAGATCAGTGTAGGATGGTTGTCAACGTCTGAGATTCAAACTACGACAAAAGCAGAAAACAAACCCAAAACTCACTTGGGGGACAAAGGCCAACTGGAGGCTCACACTAACCATGTCTTCTAGCTCTTGTATTCTGTTGCTTTGACATCTGGGGTCAAGGGACAGCCCGGCCTCATGTTACCTGATTCCTAAAGATAATAGAAAACTCCTTGTGGACACATTTTTCCAAATTCAACCAACCAATCCAAAGCCCACCCCAACTACCACCTTCTTTCTCATCCCTTGGGTCACTGTCCATCCACCCTAATCACACAGAGCCAGGCACCAGACAGGACCAGCATCAGTCCCCCCACACTGAAACTATTCAGCATCGCCAAGCTCAACCTGGTTACCCTGAGTCAGACATCCCTTTCTGCAGAACCACAATTCTTCCCCATCTCTCTGCCTGTGTCCTCCCTTGGTGTTTCCTTGGGTGCTGCCCCCTTCACACCCATGGAGGATTGTGTCCTCTCCTCTTGGGAACTGTGAGTAGCAAATCATTTTCCCAGTGGCAATTGTCTACTGATCTGTTGGCCTTACTATACCTCACATATGTTATGAATATACCTTATTTTGAAGCAAGCCTCTGGATATAGAAGCCAGACTTTACCTCCTTCTGGTGACTGAATGATCCCTATGTTTGTGATAAGGCTGATGGGGCAGTCACTGGCCACTTTATCATCATACTAACACACTCTTGGTGGCCAATGGCAGGTTATACTTTTCAAAGATAGCTGCAACACTACCTCCCCTCCTGCAGGCTCTTCTGTACAGCTGCTCATCCCACTAGTTACCTTTTTTCAATCTTGGGATTAAGGCACAGGTGTAGCAATATATCTCTTCAGGCAGTTAAGTCAGTTCCTTGTCCATACAGTGTCTGAGGGCTTTAAGCTCCTTTCAGTTTGAATGCTGCCACTCTCCACACATTCCAAGGGTCTGCACAGAACCTGAAGAAGGCTGGGTAGTGATCCATGTCACTCCACTCACATACCACAACTGGTCACACAGCGCTACCTAGCTGCAAGAGAGTCTGGGAAAGATAGTTCTGCATAAATCTCATTATATATCATATAAAGAAGTCAAACACAAAATAGTACATTTGGTAGTTTTCAGTTTTTCTGAAGTCCTAAAGATGACAAAGCTAGTTAATTCTCTTAGGAATTTAGACACGGCTGCTCTTAGGTGAGGTAGTCACTGGAAGGAACATAAAGAGACTCTTGAGATCTTAATGTTTTTTCTCGAGCTGCTTTCAGGAAACAAGGGTGTATTCATTTGATCAAAATTCACTGGACCATACACTTATAATTTATGGGCCTTTCTGTTCCTATGTTCTGCTTCATTGAAAATATTTGTACAAAAAAGAAGTATTGCTAGATAGGATGTTTGGGAAATATAGGGGAAAATCAACTGTTCAACTCCCTTTTTACTGTTTTTCCAAGTGTAAAGTAATATATTTTATATCTTTCAAACTCAGTTTTCTCACTATGAGAAAAAGGTTAAAAATGACTACTTTGCTTGACTTTTTGCGGGAACATGGGGGCCACAGAATATAGTAGACAGGAGAGTCCTCAAGCCCTGGGGGCAGCACTTATGTGTGTGTGGGCTCTGCCTGAGTTTTGGTACAAAGAATATGACCGAAGGCTGCTAGACAGAGAGAGATGAGAAAGGTGGGTTTCAAGGGAAACTACTTCCCAGGATCTTGGCTTTAGGGAGTTCAAGAGCAACGAAGATTAGGAAGCATATAATCCAAGGGCAGAGAAACATATAGCACACAGGAATAACTGTTATAGTATTTCAAAGTATATATTTATTCTCATATTAGCATTACATTTATGTGAATTTGACTGTACTCATTTAGCAGATGTGCTCACAGCTGTGAGCACCCATGCACGTGCCCCCGGAAGGTAGCATGAATTAGAAAGTGTGCATCACTGTGTCTCAGTTCTTAACTCCCACGCCACCCTCTTGTGGGACCTCTCAGTGGCCAAGATAATTCTACCTGCACAGGAAACAATTACAGCATTGTCACACCACACAGCCCCCCTGTGCACACCAACAACTGTATTCCAATCAAAATGGCCAAAGTGGGTGGTGGCGAAATGACATCACTGTCTGGTGTGTGTATTAAAACTTGTACAACTGAGAGAGGAGAAAGTTTCTCTTTATAGAAACTTTCCAGCCATCAAATGAAGAAGCACTGGGGAATTGGAATATCACTTCTCAGTAACTGCTAATGAACTCATGGATCTTGGCGAATACATCAGTGGATGCCAACATCACAAGAAGCAAGCGTCAGACACAGCGTGGCTCCTGATGCAAGAGCCCCTCACCACCTGTGAAGTGCTCCTGCCAAGAAATCAAGCCTGCTTGAGATCAACCCTCTAGTTCAAAACAACACAATTTACAGGGAATACAAAGGGCAAGGGGACACTTTAAATTACACCACAGGGAAGGATTCCACAAAATTCAGACAATGGCAAACTCTGCATGGGCCAATAAACTAGTTTCTTCAACAACCAAAAACTGCTAAGAAGAGACAGCCAGAGAAAGAGAGAGACAGACAGAGACAGAAACGAGACAGAGAGACACAAAGAGACAGAGAAACAGAGAGAGAGAGAAAGAGAAAGACAGAGAGAGAATATGAATGGGAGCTTACAGAGTAAAAGAAAGTTAAAATATATTAATAGATTAATAATTAATAGAGAATAAATTAAACTGCAGGCTAGAAGAAAGTTAAAACACATTAGTAAAGTAATTAATAATTAAATTAACCTGCAGACTAAAAAGTTGAAACACATTAATATATTAATAAATAAATTAATAACTTGACTTGTATATATTAGAATAAAATTAAAACACATTAATAAATAAATATGTGGGCCTGATTTAGATCCTTCTTCACATTTTTTGATGGACACATTTCTGCACAACGTACAGTGTGATGTTTTGACTCGTGTGTAAATGTTGGGTGATGTCAGCAAGGTATTTAGCGTGCCTGCTACCTTAGTTTCATTATTTCTTCATTGTGAATACATTCAGAATCCTCTCTCATAATTATTTTGAGATGTATGATGTATTATTGTTAGTCATCGTCATGCTGCTCTGCCTAAGAACGCTATCAATTTTCCTCCTGTGACTGCACTGACCCCATGGCCCGCCCTCTGCCCCTCCCACCAACCCCGCCACACCCCAGCCGCTGGTACACACCGCTATACTCTCAACTTCTGTGAGGTCCACTTTTTTAGATTCCACATGTGAGTGAGATCACCTGTTCTTTGTTTTTCCATACAAAGTATTTTAAAAATACCTATGAGGCCATTAGAACTCTGAACAATACTTTGATAACTGATGTTATGGAACTATTACTGTTCTTTAGGTTTGATAAAGAATCCTGGTTACATTAAACTGACCCTATCTTTTAAAGATATTTATTGAAATATTTATGGGTGAGTGAAATGTCAGACATGTGAGAATAGTATGTCATATGGTATGATAGAGTAGATGTTTGGCTCAAAATTACACAGGAGGAGAGGGCATGGGTGGGTTGACTTCATTTGAGGGGTACTTATGAATGTGGTCCATTATTCCCTTCTGTTGCTTTTCATTTGTTCAAAATTCTCTATAATAAAGGAAACGAAGAAGAAAAAAACTAGAATGGTTTAAATAATGATGTCAGTGGCTTAGAAGAAAATCCAGTAGAGGATAGTGCACATATTTTTAGAAGTGCCATGTTATCCAAGTCCCTGTCACCAAAGATAAAATCAACCAGTCACTGGTAACAGTTGAAAGGGATTCAGAATGCATCTCTGAGCATGAAGAAGTTTTTAGAATACCTGAAATGATTCTTCCTTCGTACTTCCCTTTGTAAAGTATGAGAATGATGGATGATTTTAAAAGAATATGCCTACATGAATCTAGTTCATTTAATAAGGATAAAAAATTCAATAAGGATAAAAATTCTCTTTCATTTGAATAAAATGTTCTAACTGATAAGAATGTGTGATGGGTGAATAGGAATCTGTGTCTTTTTTGAGTGGTACAGAAATAATGGTGTGTCTTATTATTGATATCTTTTTATAGTTTTGATGAAGTAACAAACTTCATCCAGTGACCAAGTTCGCCTCAGGGACTTGCTCAAACTCAGGTTAGGATGAAAGAAACTGGTTTTACTGGACTGATTAGCAATGGTCCTATGCTATTCTTAGTCAGTTATTTCATGGCTTTTAGGGGACTCTTGCTAGTTACAGGTGGGAGTGTGTATGGAAGCCTTAGATGAGCCTGGGGAAGACAGCAAAGGGGTGTGGGGGAGTTTCTGGCAGCTCTGTCATAACTGTTCCTCATCTTCTCTCTGATTGACCCATATAAAATGGGAAAAATAGATAATAATTGGACTTGTTGTGCACAGAGGGCTCCAATTCTGTCCCTGTAGTCTCTGCAGGAGATGCACTGGTTACAGCAGAAGTCCAGGTGTACAGGCTGGGTCCGGCTGGCGATGCAGTGCTCACAGGAGCTGGCAGGAACCGCAGAAGTCCCCAAACCCACCCGTCATTGTACAGGTGAGGAAAACGATCCTCAGGTTGCTCAAGGGTAAGCACCAAGCTGGACCCAGGGCCCCTCCCCACTCATATGTCAATTCTTAGCCACCAAGAATGTGACTGTATTTTGCAAAAGGGTCTTTAAAGAGATAATTAACTGGGAGAAGATGGATATCTGCAAGCCAAGGAGGAGGCGTCAGAACAAAACCAAGTCTGGGAAAACCTTGATTTTGGACTTCCAGACTTCAGAACTATGAGAGATGCATTTCTATTGGTTAAGCCCCCCAGTTTGTGGTACTCTGTTATATAGCAAGTCTAATAAACTCATGTACCACTGTGTGTGTGTGTGTGTGTGTTGCTGAAAATCCAACCCAGCACCTTGAGTATGTGAAGCATATACTCTGCCATTGACCTCCGGCCCCAGGCTGCTCATGCACCTGTGATTAGGGACGCGTCTCCGGAGGAAGGCACAGCTGTCCACCACGATGTCTGCGACTCTCGCTGCAGCCACGGGGAGGTGACTCAGTCAGTGAAAGATCTGCTTTCCAAGGCTATACAGCAGTGATGCCCTGGGGTCTCCGGAGAAGAGCCCTATCCAAGCTTTAGGAGCCCCTACTTATTTATCTAGCCCCATTATGGGTATTTCTCAGAGGATGCAGCAGGGAAAAGGGGATGAATCGCTCGCTTCCCAGGATTTGGTAGAGAGAGGTGTCCGTGGCCATCTGCTGCTCCTCTCTGCATCGCCAAATAGAACACGGACGGCACTGGGCCAGGCTGCCTTTCCTCGTTGCTCTATGTGCTCCGTTACTAACGCTTTTTCCAGACTTTCACTCTTGCCTCCCGAGTAAGAAATTGTTTTAAAGGCAAATTAAATTATTGCTGAGGCTCAACAGGTTAATTTTCCTCCCAATCACATTCCATACTTAAGAAAGTGAAGGGAAGTTTGTTGATGAGAGAACGTCTGTGGCACATGTTTATGAAGTGAGGAATAACTTGTCGTTCTTCTCACTCTTCAGAGAGCTGGCTACCTGACACTTGCAACGTGACATACAAGGTGCTTTTCACTTCCCAGGCGCTGATCAAATTGCTGCTAAGTCTGAAGACATTCTTCCGTAATGTGATAGCTTACTTTTGTTTGTTTTTTTTTACTTTATTTTAAAGAGAAAAAATAAAAATAACAAGAAAACAGAGTTTCCAAACAGGTTAGTAGGAGAGTTAAAATAATTAATATATTGCATATTGTTGTTGTCATAGCATTTACTCAAAGTATGAGATGTAGGCACGGGATCTTGTGATAGCATGCTTTTGGACAAAGTCACCAAATCTTGGTGCCACAAGGCAGCCTCCGTCACTCTGGTGCAGACAGGCCGTGAGAAAAGAGAAAATGGCTACGCTGCCTAAGCTGAGAGGAAAGCTAAGCGACTACCCAAATGGAGCCGAGTGTTTTCCTATGTGAGTAAAGCAGCCCGAATTCTAAGGTCTTTAGTTTCTTTCCAGAAGCAGTTTACTATTAAGCAAGTGGAAGGTTTGTGAAAGGTTTAGGGCCCCCTCAGCTTCCATTTACAGCCTGTGCCTAGTTGTGTATTCATAAATGTTTTGCATTCCCTTTTTTTCCCTCTAAAGTGGACTCCTAAATCAAATCATCTCCAGACTTCCACAGCCTGGCAATGCACATACTGGGTATAATTTTGTCAAAAGAAATGGTTTTGGGTCCGTCATATAGACTAGTTCCTCCAAGGTGCCACAAAGACACCCTAAAAGTGGGTGTGCTCAGTAAATTGACCTGCTGTTGGGAGTACGTGAGACTAAAGTCTTCCATCAACGATTTCCCCAAGCGACAATCATTTTGGACCCTCTGTCAGCTATGTGTTGGTCCGTGTCGTGGCTCCATTTGGGCAGCTTTGTGGAGCCACCATTCCATAAAATAACTTTATGATTGCTTCACCTGAGTTTCTAACTGGGGGCAATTTTGCCCTCTGGGAAATATTTCACAGTGTCTGAGTCAGTTTTGCTCATCATAACTGAGGCTGTGCTACTGGCATCTGGTAGACAGAAGCTAGGGGTGCCGCTAAACATCTTACCACCCACAGGTCAGCTGCACGGCACAGAAATAGCTGGCTTTAAATGTCAGTGATGCCACAGCTGAGAAACTTCTGGAGGCATCAGAAGTTGAGACTCAGAATAAGCCCATAGATGTGAAAAAAAAAGGCTCTTCCAACTGCTAGATGTCGAAGCCTCAATCTCCTCCTCTGGAAACAGGGCTAATATGATTATCCTTCTCATTGGGTTATGTGAGGAGCGCAGCGCATGGCAAACAGCAAGCGTTGGTTATTACTGTATTTTTTGTATATTTTGAATAATAATAGATCTTTACTTCCTTCTAAGGCTTACCCTCTTAACATAGTTTTTCTATCTGAAATAAGAAAAAGCAAGTTGGTCAGTAGGACTGAAACTTGGCTCCAAAGAGTGAAGGAATTTAGGAGCAGCACCCACTGTGATCCTCCCTCGATGTTTCTGAGCAGAGGGAGCAAGGGCTGCCCACGAGGGGAGAGAGCCGGGAGTCCCAGCTCTAACTCAGACCAGTCAGCTCAAGTTTATTGGTTTTACTATTGCTTTGAATAAGGGTTTTAAGAAAGACTTTGAAAAATGATCGAACCAAAAGTTTCATTCCAACTAAAACATTTTATGATTATGTGATAATTTAAAATAGTTTCAACCTCTGAAAGCCCAAATAAATATCTGAAACATTTGAGTAATGGAGGCTATCTTTTTCCATGGAACTTTAATGGGTTTTTATGTGAAGCATAAGAAACTCAGACAGAAAAAGAGCTCCTTAAAACTGAGTCTGGAAGGGATGTTCTTAGTCTGGGTTTTTTTGCTCTTGGCCAAAACTGACTCCTGTGTTCATGCGGGAGCCACTCTGCCCACGTGTCTATTTATGAACACACACAGTGGGTCCTGACACACAGATTTGCCATCTGGAGTGAGGAAGCTGTGCTTGTGTGGGGCAAACTTACATGTCACGAGACAGGAAGGTCCTCCACCGGGTGCTGATGGGCCTCCCAGTCTAGCCAGGACGGGTAAGAGACGCATGGCTTGAGCATTTCCAATGCCTCACTGGCCTCAGAGTTCTGGGGTGCCCCGGGATTTCTGCTCTGTGTGCCTACTGTCTGCTCTGGGACTGCACGTAGGGCTCCAGGAAGGACTAACTCTGCAGACGCCAGTGACTCTGTGACTTACTCTTTGGAAGGATCACAGTTCTACTCAAGGGGCTGCAGCCTCTTAGTGTGCAATGTCTACAAGCCCCCCTGAGGACTGTCTCCTCTGACTGAGAAACAAACAGGAAAAGTGCCACATATTTGTAAGGAACACCCCACCTCCTGGGTCCAACACTGGCTACCTTCCTGGCAACACTTACTTAGGGAGACAGAGGCCCAGTGAACCAAGCCTGTAGGTGTCCTGTCCTTTGGGAACTGGCCAAAGGATACAAACAGGGAGGCCTTGGCTTACCGCCGACCTCCTTCATGCTTGCCCCAACCCCATCAGTTGTGGCTTATATCTAGATGTTCTTCTAACTCTTTGTGGGACCATGGGTGGGACCTTTGGAAGGTGAATGGGTATAGGTACATTTTAGCTGACTTGCTGATAGGAGATGGGTTCTGGTTGGGAAGGGAAGTCACTGTGGTATCGCCTGGAAGGTTATCTCCCCCTTCCTCGCCCTCCCTTGATGCTCTCTGCTTCCAGTCCAGCGTGGTGTGAGCATCTCTCCTGTCATGTTATTCTGCAAAACCACCCTGCCTTGGAGCCAGCTGACTGGACTGAAATGTGAGTCAGAATGAACCTCCCTGCCTTTAAGTTGCAGGTGTCTAGTATTTTGTCCCAGTGACAGGGAAAGGGACTAAGACACCATCCTTTACAGCAAGGTACTTTGTGCACACGTACACATACACGAGCCTACAAGGTCAAGCCCCATTCACATTCTTTATAAGAAGCCACCCCTTGGCCTTGCTTGAGGTCTAGGGGGAGTAACTTAACACGATTACCCTTGAGAGGAAAGATCTAGAGAAGAGGTCTATGCAGGCCATGGAAACAGGTTCAGATCTTATAGGGCAAGAAAGTACAGAGGGCCAAGGCTGGAGTGGAGACACTGGGTCTCCGGGAGGCCACATCCCCAGAGCTCTGCACATATGCACTGTGTGGAGAGGGCTATGCTTCAAAGAGGCCCTGGCAGAAGCCCCTAAAAGCCAAGGTAAGACAGTTTGTTGTGCCAGGCCAAGGATACCATATTCCAAAACTGAGCTAATACTATACCTAATATTATACCTGCTCTACTTCTTACCTAGTCATTTCTAACACCCCAATGAAATCCCAAAACATTATCTGGTATAACTTGAATTTTTTCTCTATTTCAAGCCTGTATAACTTGTCACGGTGTGTGCGGTTGTTAATTTTAAGTGTCAGCTTGACTGGGTCACAAGGCACCCAGATATTTGGGGTATGCCCGTGAGGGTGCTTTTAGATGAGATTAGCATTTGTATCTGTAGATCAAGGAAAGCAGATTGCCCCTCCACTGCCTTGCCACAGTGTGGGGTGGCCTCCCCAATTCTGTTAGAGCCTGAAAAGAAAGAAAAGACAAGTAAGAAAGAATTCACTCTCTGGCGACTATCTTGGGAGTGAGGACAAGTGTCTTTTTCTACTTTCAAACAGAGACTCACGCCATCAGCTCTCCTGATCCACAGGCCTTCAGATTTGGACTAGAACTCACACCACTGAATTTTCTGCTTCGGGAACTACAGCACTGGCTTTTCTGCATCTCCAGAAATTTCACAGATGGAAAATTGTGGGGCTTGTTGGCTTCCATAATTACATGAGCCAAATCCCTACAGTATCTGTCTGTCTCTCTGTCTGTCTGTCATCTATCTATCTATCTTTCACCTATCATCTATCACCTATAATCTATCTATCTATCTATCTATCTGTCATCTATTACTGATCACCTATCATCTATCTATACCTATCTATCTGTCATCTATTATCTATCATCTACCATCTATCTGTCTATTTGTCTGTCATCTATCACTTATCTATCATCTACTACTTCTGTATTATGTCATCTATCACCTATCATCTATCATCTATCATTTACCACCTATCTATTATCTATCATCTACCTATCATCCATCTATGTATCTATCTATCTATCCATCTATCTATCTGTGTTCTATCCCTCCATTCTGTTGGTTACAGTTCCCTGAAGAACCCTAAAACAGAATGCATGCATCAAAATTTAGTGAGCCATTTCTCTGTTAATGTCCATTGACTTTGTGTCTGGGTTTTAGCTATGAACAACGTTGCCGTAAATTTGTCTTTACACATCATGCTATTATTTCTATGGGATATATTTCTAGGGCTGAACTGCTACATAAAGAATATATAATTTAAACTGTAATGGAAGCTTCCACATGGTTCACAGGCATATGAAAAGATACCAAATACACTAATCATCAGGGAAATGCAAATTAACCTAATAACAAAACATTATACCCATCAGACTGAAAAATGGTTAAAAAAAAGAAAAAAGAAAGAAAGAAAGAAAAGAAAGAAAAGAAAAATAAAAGAAAAACCTACATCACCCATGTAATTCTGGGGGAAGCATAGGCTTGTGCGTTGCTGATAGAAAGATGACGTGCCCCAGCCTTCTGGGAAGGCAGCTTAAAAAGCTTTTTTATAGTGTCACAAAAATAAAACAGAAGTTTCTCATCTTTCCATATTTTTTCCACTTGCATCAAATTAGTACACACACAATGACACCGTGACCCACTCCCCTCCTGGATCGTCCCCTCCACGCACAGGGTGGGCAGGAGGCTGGGGAATTACGAGCCAGGCTGGCTTTGGCAGTTTCCCTTGGGATCTCAGAACCTCATCTGGCAGTGACTGGTTTCATCCCTGATCTCACACAGGCTGTGAAATGAAACCAAGAACTATGGGGAATGAATGGAAACCCCACAAGTAAGCACTGGGGAAAGCCCTCCTCTCCCCGATTTAGTAAACTGTCTGTTCAGACCCCCGTCCCCCGTGCCACTGGACTTCTAAGAAGTTCCTGGCTGGAAATGCAGAGGCCCATGACTCTGTCCCAGAGGATTCTCCCCAGCAGGCTAAGAAATTTCCAGTCATAATTTAATCATTTCTTGTCTTTTCTTCTGCATCACACAGGCTGCTGGGAGTTTGAGAGCCCCCCTCTTGGAGTCACGATTGATTTTCAACATGGTTGATAAAGCAGAGGTAAAAGGCCCACTTTCTCTTCTTTATGGTAGATCTGACCAATTAGCTATAAATGTCAACTATCCACAACTTAATTAATTCCACTTCATTTAACTACTGTAATTAGATTTTTTTCCCAAACAAAGGAGCAGTCTGCTCTCAAAGGTCATAGACTAATACCATGAGGATGGGTCGGCATGTCCCACACTTTGGGTGAAAATCGTCTGATGGCTGACGCCCATGAGAGAAATGGACCATGCAAAATGAGAAATAATTGGCAGGCTGACTAATAGAGTTTGTTTGAAATGTATACTTAATGCATCTTTGATTAATAACACCAATGAGCATTTGAAATTAAACCTTCAAAATTTGTAAAGATTTTTCATTATTATGGAAAAATGAAGAAAATCTGACTGGAGTTTGATCAGATGGACCAACAAGAAGCCAGAATTCCAATTAGTGAGAAAGGTCTGTTTTGTTTACTAAAAGCAATTTAAACAAGCATATTCTATTACATATGTCAAGTTCTCAGGCAGAGCCTGGGGAGGAGAGATTTAATCAAGGAGGGGGTTGCTTGCTTTTACTACAAATGAAAATCTTAAGAAAATTTGAAGAGGCTGGCAGGGACTGCTGGTGCCTGGGAGAAGAGTTTGGGAGGATATTTGAAAGAAGGCAGAATAAGGAGGAGGAGGAAGAGGAAGAGCAGAAGGAGGAGGAGGAAGCGGAGGAGGAGAAGGAGGAGGAGGAGGAGAAGAAAAAGGAGAAAAAGAAAAGGAAGAAGAAGAAGAGGAAGAAAAAGAAGAAAAGGAAGAAGGAGGAGGAGGAGGAGAAGGAGAAGAGGCACAATTTGTACTGATGGTGTTGGCAGGGAGAATCTGCAGAAATGGAAACATTTCCCCAAGGAGAAAGGATAGCGAGGGAATTTGAAAATGGTGATGGCTATTACTCAACTTTAATTTATTTTTTGTGCTACTTTCTGTCACCATTTCTCCCAAGAGTTCAGTTCAAGTCTTTCAAATGGAATTGAATGGTGACGGTAGGTTTAGGGTAGTAAGAGGAGGGATAGGCTGTATGGAGCATAAACTAAAGTCACGCAGAAGAAATGTGGAGGCTGTGGGGGCCAGAGGAGCTGGGTGGATCTGTTAGTCAGTTTTCCTGTTGCTGAGACACAAAACCAACACCTACAACTTAAAGGAGGAGAGGCTTAATTGGCTCATGGCTTCAGCAGAGTCAGTCTATTGTTGACTGACTCCAAGACAGAAATATGCCAGAAGCATGTGGTGGAGCAGAGGCACTTAGTTTATGAAGGCCAGGAAGAAGAGCAGAGAAGAGTGCTGGAAAGGATGGGGCCAAGGACTGGATACTCAGGGTCCCAGCTCCGTGATCCACCCAGACATACACAGAACTGTGTTTTACTAATTTGCTAAGTGCTTCTTAATCCAATAAGTTGACATAGCTTGATTAAGGTTCACAGTGGAGAATCAGGAGTGGAGAAGGAAAAACTGATAGATCATTTCAGCAGAAAGAACACTTTGCAGCACCTCTCAGAAGTCATTGGCCAAGGTATGGATCACTGTCGATGCAGGGAATAGGCCATTTTTCATGCCTTTTTGCTGACTCATTCCTTTTTTTAAAAACAGTTTTCAAATGATGAGTTGAGTCAGTTGCATCCTGTAATGGGTTCCAATTAATTATTATGAACTCACTTATTATACAATTCTTTTTCAGTATCATGAACTTACATATTTAAACACATGCATTATATTTGTGTTCTTTCTAGTTATTCTCTTTATCAGTGTTCAGATTGTCCCATCTCTGGCTCAAGGGAGCTTCAAGTTGGGCGCACCATTTTATAATACAAAGAAAAAATAACCATGGGAAGCTAGAAGTCTTGAGGGTATTAAAGCAGCAGATACTTGGTTTATCTTACTTTTCTGAGAGCTAAAATTTCTTCTGGCTATTTCTCCTCATCTCTTCCTTTCATCTCTTATTTCAACATCACATCCTTCACTTAAGAGTTTTATTAATTTAAAGGAAATTTATGATTTGATTCCCTTAACATATATTTATTAAGCAGCTACTCTGGTTCTAGAGTCTCCCAGGGAGAGCTCCCCTCAGTGGCTAGGATTTTGACTCACATTTTTTGATGTGTTACATTGTTTGTGAAAGCAATCACAGTGGTGACATTCCCAATCCAGCACGGATTGTAATATTCAAATGGGCATTGGTATGTCATACTAAATCGGGTGAGGTGTCAACAGAAAAACTACAGCTGCTATAGAGCTTATCAGTCTTTGACGGCTTGGGTAAAGCTTTCTCCCTAAAGCAGCTCACTGTGATTGATATATAAGGGAACCGTGTCCTTGTTAGGCATTTCCAAGCCCAGGTAATTGGGTTCATGGCCATGACCAGAGTGAGCAAATGAAGATGCCACTCTTGATGGCTCTGCTGACCATGTTATAACTATGATTGAAGTGATAACCACTGAATAGAATTTCATCCCTGAACCCCTAGCTGCTTACAAATGTGGCTACTTAGGCTGAATTCTGAGATGCCAAGATGGGCCATATTTTGAGCTTCCAGAAAGTTTCCTGCCGAACTCGCCTTGATTTAGCATCTTCACTCATCCCTGTGGCCTGTTCCATGTTTACTACGATGGCCCTGTGTAGAGACAAGAAACCATCTGAAAACCTCTCTCCTCCTGGATGCAGGAAGTATGAATACTGTAGTTGTCCTTCACCCAGAGGGGAAATATTCTGAGACCCTGAAGCCACAGAGAGTACTGAACCTTATACACAACAGGCTGTATTTTTCCTATACATAAATATTATGGTAGCATTTAATTCATCAGTGAGACACAGCAAGACATTAATAACAATAACTAATAATGAAACGAGACAATTATATCAAAATACTGTAATAAAAGTTAAGTGAGTATAGTTTCTCTTTTCCAAGAGTCAAGGCATCTAGTAACGATTTCAGTCTATGAATGATGCCCATAGAGTCCAAAACCTTGGAAAGTAAAACCATGGGTCAGGAAGGAGGCTATCATGCTGCTTTTAGCATTTGCTAAGAATGCAGACTGGGCTATTGTCTTATGTTGGGTTCTATCTGAAGCTGACACAGACAGTTTTGAAGGCAAATACTTTACTCAGGACGTGATTCTAGGAAGTGCTGGGTTAGGAGTATGCAGTGAACATGTTAATGAGAAATTTTGTATAGTGGTCAACTGGGGGTCTCCCACTGGAGAACTCTGTGGCTGTGGCTCAGGGAGAGGAAGCAGTGGTGTTCACCCACTGACCCTCACCTATTGGACATAAACACCAAGGAAGCGCCACTGCATTCCAATGTTTCTAGTCTCTTCTGTGTGGGGACTGAGCTTGCTTTGGGAAAGCTCCAAGCAGAAGCCAACAGGTGCTGGCTGGGGAGGTCACTGGTCAGTAGTGAGTGGGTGAATGTGACTGGTGCTGCTGCTAGAATCAGGTTACCCAACAGCTCTAACTTTAAAAGTAAAGATAACATGAGCTACATTTTATGTATTTACTTTTTTATTTTTTATTATTATTGTTATTATTTTGTGTGTGTATGTGTGTGTGTGTGACAAGGTCTCATGCCACAGTTCACCCTGGCCTTGAACCTACTTGTAGCCCAGGCTGGCCTCAAATTCAAAACGATCCTCCTGCCTTTACCTCCCTAGCGCTGGGATGTCAGGTGCGCGCCCACAGGCCTGGCTGACAGGAGCCACAGTCTAGGGATCTTGTGAAAGTTAAAAGACAAATTGGAAAGGATAATGCCTGGTTTACAATGCTCAGAGTGGACGCTCAACAATCCTTGCCTTTCTCTTTTTTCATGCAGCTCCTCCACAGCTGACTGTAGATGACCGTGCAGGCAGGCTCTCTGTCTTACAGAATTGGGTGGTGGAGGAGCTGGGGTGAGCGGTGGGCAGAGCCTGGGCCCAGCAGTGCTGATGATAGTAATGAAAGCATCAGGTGCTGTATTGTCTGCTTCTCCACAGGGACACTTCAATACGATCAGGCACAGAGATAAGATTCCTGCAGTCTCTTCCCAAGGTTTTCCCAATGGCACCCACTTAGTGTAATATTCAATGTGCTTCAAAAATGAAATTGCTGCCTGGCATTTTAAAATAGAATCTCTGCTTGGGGATTAGACAAAATATGAATAATTTGTATCCATATCTTCTTCCATTCTCCAAAAACTAAGTGCTTTTTGTCATTAACTCAACACATTCCACACTTCTTTCAGGAAGGAAAACATTCCATCCATGTACACAGAGGCTTTTGTTCTTTATGTCTTTTACATTTTATAGTTGGAGAGACCGGTACACAGTACATTCTGGTAAATAGTGTATGGAATCTTTCTTGGAAAATCCGGTTTCCAGCTTTGCTGATGCTAGTCCCCAAGAAATTGTATTATTTGGGCCCTCCTAAAACAAAGTGTTGTATTGTTTTTAAACTGGGTTTTGGTAAATCGATGGCACGTGGCTTTGAGTCTTCTCTTGGCAAAGGCAGAGCAGTTAGAATGCATTTGCAGGGAGAGCAGAGAATTGGTCTGTTTCCTCTGGGAATAACTGGATGACACAAACTGGAAAATTTAAGCCTGAGAGGTCCAGTGTTAAGGGTCTTGGTCTGATGAAGCCCTTCTTGCTGTTAGGGACACCCTGCAGAGTTCCACAGCATTGCATGGTGAGACAAAGCAAGCTGGCAGAGAGAGCTCTGTTCTATGACAAGCCATCCCCTCAGCAATCCACTAATCCATGGGTGGATTAACACATTCACAAGGGCAGATTCCTCATGACGCAGTCACCTCCCAAAGGTTCCACTTCTCAAATACCAGTAACATGACTTTAGGGATCATGACTTCTGGCTTCACATTCAAATCATAGCAGTGGGGCTGTGTTATATTCTCTTAGATCTGTTCTATTTTTATTGCGTGTGCATATGTATGAGCATTTAGTGAATGCCCAGGGCTGGAGAATAAGGAGGATTTGAGATTTAACTGGTCACAGCTCTTTTTGTTTCTATCTCATGGTTACTAGGCGAGGTTATGCCAAAAGAGCAAATTTCTGCGGTGTATACCAAGAAATGTGAATATCTTCTTCCCTCTGCATCTCCTTCAGGGCCATCCAAAATAAAACTGTCTGTGCCCACAAGAAACAGACCCGAGAAAACTGGAAGAGTTGATCATGTAGATTTTTGGCACAAGTATGGGTTCATGGTTGGAGCTGAATTGATTATTAAAAAAACGAAGACACGTTTCAATCACAGCCCTTACCATAGGCACTTTAGAATTGTAAACACTGTAGGAATGATTTAATTTTGTGATAAAAACGAAAGGTAATAAATATTGTATAAACTTTCTTTTGTCCAAATAGCAAACCAAGCAACAAACTAAGCAAGTGGATTATTTAGGAAATGTGTGATTCCTGCGTATCTCTTTTAATATTTCCACAACCAGTTTGAATGTTATTTCAAGGTCAAGGGGAAGGAGGAATTATGTTTGCTGATCTTGGATGCAGCAGGAAATTTTAATACACACTCACAGGCGCACTACCAAATGATGGGCTACTCTTGAAAGCTTCCATTGGCTTAAGCTAGCTAAAGTTCAAAGGCGTATTTTCAAACTTTCTGATGCTCTCTCTCATTTCTTGCAATAAGCATAAGTTTCTATCTCTCTGGGAAACATGGCCAAACTCTTGCTGTGTGGATTTTGCAGGCCTCTACTCTTACAAGTTGTGCCAGAGCTTTGATTTTGATCTGTGGATTTGGGTTGGGGTTGGGAGGCTCATTCTTTATTGTATCTTGAGCCGCCGAATGCTTCAGCCACTACAGCATATTGATTTTTTTCAACTTCTTCAAATGAGAAAGTGCTTTTTGAATAGTAATGAGGTAGCACTTTGCACACCTCCTGAATACCAATCTGCTCCTACATCGTGTGCAGAATAGCGATGTCTTGCGTGTTTCTCATCGCATCCGGGTGTTTCCTCCTATTTCACTCGGTGGACTTTGTGATGCCCTCAGATTGCCCATGCTTCCCCCAATAGCTGTGTTTTTTAAAAGGTAGGGGTTAAACCACTTTGATATGGAAAAGAATTCGTGCATGGTGCTGAGATCAAGCCAACATGACTCCTTCCGGCTGAGATTCTATGAATCTAGGTCTGCTGCTAGTCTACATTTTGCAGATGAATAGTTTGAGAGATTTGTCACTTTCATTTCTGAGTGATCTTCAATTACCAATGTCCCCTTGAATTTAGACATATCCCCATGGCAATGCCCAGGAGAGGGCCACAATTAGCAAGTGTGTCTTTCATGCATGCAGATGGACAGCTGTGACAGAGGAAGGAGTAACTTGCCTGCCCTGTCCACCATGAAGTTGCCAGAGGCAAAAACTACCTCCTTTGGTCTTCTCAATCAATCTTTCAGTGTCCATGAACAGAAATATAGAGACTGGAAAAGTAATGAGAAGACAGTCGGGTACCTTTAGTCCAAGCCATGCAGAAGGTACAATTAAAGTAGAATTTTCAAGCAAAATGAATCCAACCAAAATAGAGAGTTGAACTGAGGAATAAAATGAAGACCCACTTAAGATGCTATATGTCTTTTGTTTGGCATTTAAACCATTGTAATCATGATTTAAACCCTTCTTTGAGGTTAGTTAATGCCCAGAATCTACCCCAAGTTAAATGAGCCAGAACTATGTAGGTGAGACCCAGACTCCAGTAAATTTTAATTCTCTAAGTGATTCCCAACATGCAGGTAAATCTGACAACCACTTCTCAGTGTGAGACTTGCATTCTGAGTATACAGATATTAGAGGCATTGTAGAAGTAGCTGCCAAATATGGAATTTTCTCCTTGGCTTAGTGCTTTATTTGTAATCCTCACAACAATGGCTTGAGACGGATACTCATAAAAGATCCAGTTGATATACCTTTCTAAATTACTGAAGTTTCAAATATCTCTCCACAGAGAATCCCGCTTCTATGGATATTAAGCTGCCTCTCGCTGACCCATGAATATGCTCTCATTTCACTTGTCAATGTTGCCTTACCCTGAGGATGTGAAGATAGGCCACGGACTCGGAACCCAGTCCCCCCTCAATTAGTCTTCACAGCAGTGTGACCCTGACTCTGCTGCTGTTGCACATCCCTGCTGTGACCCTGTTTCCTTGTGGTCAGCTTAGTAATCCACGTGTCACAGGTTTTATTTGCGAGGAGGCAGCTACAGCAATATTATTTCCCTAATAAATGCTTGTTAGTGAATCTCCAAAGTTCATGCTGCTTTCATTCCATTCTCTTCTCCTCGCAGCTGCCGTGGAGGGAGAAAACTGGGTCCTGCCTTCTGCTTTCCCACTGAGGTACAATGTAATCTCAAGTGATTCGTCCCTAAGCCTCAGATTTCCAGAATGAGGGGCGTGGACTAGGAAACGTTCATAAGCCTTTGGATTCTGTGAACTCCTTGGCCAGTTCATTGAAACATACGAATTCTTTTTCAGACCAGGTTTTTTTTTTTTTTTAACTAATTTTTATTGGTACATTTTTGCTATACATAATGATTGCATTCATCACAGGGAATTGGAACCCGTACATACATATCTTAATTCTCTTTCTTTTCCTATTCCTGGCCCCTCCCTTCTTCACATCCCTATTTACAAAATTTAGTTTCCATAGTTTTCCTTCTGTTCCTTTTTTATTTAAAAAAAAATCCCTGTCCTCTTCCTTCCCTCCCCCCACCTCCTTGTTCCCCTTCCTATTTGAACATTTTCTTTCTACTTCCCAATATCTGTCACCTATGTCACTCCTTATTTACCTTTTGGCCTTCTCACATTTAAACATGAATGTCTTATTTGTTTCTCTTAAAATTATGTTATCAAGGTGCATCCATTTACCTAAAAATGTCTCAAGTTTATCCTTCTTTATGGCAGAGTAGTACCCCATTGTACATAAAAATCACATTTTCTTTATCCATTCATCCATTGACTGGCATATGAGCTATTTCCAAGATTTAGGTAGTATAAGTTGTGCTGCTATAAACATGGGTGTGCATATAACTGTGGGATGATCCTTTTAACTTTTGGAAAGATTCCTAGAAGGGAGATAGCTGGGTGAAACGGAACATCTAGTTTTAGTTTTTTTAAGAAATTCCACATTGGTTTTTCCAGTCTATGCTCCCAACCCCGGTGGAGAAGGATTCCTTGTTCCTCACAGTCTCACCAGCATTGCTATTGGTTGATTCCCTGATGATAGCCGGTCTTTCTGGAGTGAGATGGAATCTCAGCATTGTTTTTATTTGCATTTCATGGATGATTAGTGATGCTAAACATTTTTTCATATAGTTACTTGCTGTTCATACTTCTTCATCTGAGAAGTGTCTGTTTCAGATGTCCATTTTGGACTGAATCTTTAGATTTGGGGCATCTGATTATTTTGAGTTTTTTATATATTCTAGATATTAGTCCTTTGTCTGAGGAATAACTAGTAAAAAAATTTTTTCCCAGTCCATGGGTTGTCTCTTCCCTCTGTTGGTGGTTTTTTGCAGTGCAAAAGATTTTTAATATGTGATTCCAGTTGTTGATAATATTTCCTGCACAATTAGGGTTTTATTCATAAAGTCTTTGCCTATACCAATATTTAAGAGTTTTACCCATTCTGTCTTTTATCAGATTAAGTGTTTCTGTTTTAATATTTAGATCTTTGATCCATTTCAATTTTAGTTTAGTGCATGATGAGAGATATATTTTAAAAATGTATTGAAATATATTTGCCAAGATAGTACACATATGTGTGTAGGTGGACCTCAGAACATAGTCTTGATACAGTAATACACGTGTTTCTTTATTCACATATTTAGTAGCCTCCTGTTTGACAGCTATTGTGATCTCTAAGCAGTGCTGAGGATAACATTTTGAGATACCTGTGGGAAAGCAGGTAGTTTCTAATGGCACAATTGAAGTAAACAATGCTCACAGAGTATACAGGATACACAAGTACCTTGTATGACAATAATTAAAATATGAAAAGGATGAGGCCACACTGGAATTGCAAAATGACTAAACACCCCCACCTTACAACTAACACAAGTGACTACTGCTTCATTAGTTACAACTTTCACCTTGGTTTACTACTCTTAGCCTAGACACTCATCCAGTGATCTTGCTTCCCTTTAATACTGATTTCCCTTCTCCTTTCTTAAAATCACCTAGAAACACTCATAGGGAGACCAATCCTGCAGTAATCCTGTCTTAATTTGTTTCTACCCAGGTATCTCATGCTCCCCTAGGGTGTTCATTCTCTTCTCTCTTGCAGCCACCTAAATAAGCTTAAATATCTGGACCACAGCTGTATTTCTGGTGGCCTTTGGATGGCAGACTTTAACTTCTGTGACAACCATAATGTGAAATGCAAATACTTGTGATTTCTACCAGCTGCACTATAGTTACGGAGCTGAGACTAAAGCGCAGGCATTCCGGTTGTAGAGACTGATCTGTTGACCCATATGCTCCTTAGACTGCAGGCATAAGGAATCAAAGTGCAAACCACCTAAGCTGTCACACACAGTGATGAACTCTGCATGTACAATATCTGTCAGGACATGCGTGAGTGAGGGGGGGATTTCAGCTGGCCCCTAAATAACCACAACATGCTACAAAAGGAAATAATATGCCTGCATCAATAGTAACAATAACACTTTTATTTGTGTCATCCTTTATTCTCTTTGACTATCTGCCTGTTAGGTTCAGCACAGGGAAGCCAGTCATTCAGTAAAGGTTTTCTTGGTCATAGCTGTCTTTACCTACAGGATGTAATGAAAGACAGAATTCCTGTAAGAGGATGAGATGGCTCATTTTCACTTCACTGTTTAAGCTTCATTATTTAGGTTTAGTCAACCAATGTTTATTAAGTGCTGTTTTGGCTAAATTGCACACCTGTCCTCCAACTCACAGATTTCAGCACGATCGCTCAGCATCTATAGAGTCTTCAAAGAGGTGAATACGGCTAACTGAGGTGATGAGAGTGGTCCTGATTCAAAACTACTGGTCCTCTCATAAGCAGAGACCCAAGAAGTGCACACAGAGAAAACGCCATGTGTGAAGGTGCTCTCCTTCAAACCAAAGACTGAGGCCTCTGGCGAAGCCACTCTTCCCAGCACTTGACCTTGGACCCCCTGTGTCCAGAACTATGAAAAATAAATTCCTACTGTTTAAATCACCCCGTCTGGTGTTTTGTTATGGCAACCTGAATGCACCAGCTCAAATGCCAAATGAATGTACTAAATGTTTTCACGTGTGTGTCTCATTATACCGTCACAATCGACAGTAGGCTGAAGCCAGCTTCTACTGACTTGTGAGAGCCATTTTTTAAACTTCTAAGAACTTTCCATCTACTTTTTAAAATAATAGCCATTATTAAACTTTAAACTCACAATTAAATCAATTATATGACAAACAAAGGTAGTAAATACTCAGAACCCATCGCCTCCTAATTACTCCAGTGCACTTTGCTGTTATCCATGCCGGTGAAGTTATCTATGTCTGTTGTACCCGAATGGAGGAGCCACTACACAGTGGCATGCTACTGCACATCTCCCCCCACTGCCGGGTTCAGTGACATCCAGTGGAGAGTTTGCAATAGGCATGGTGGGAGTATTTGCACCAGGGAAATGGACAAACAATACAAGTTAGGTTTATTCTTTGTTGTTTATCCTCAGCGAGCTAGCTGTTAAACACATTTATCTGCGTATTTCCAATAACAAGGATCCCTCAAAGGAGTCAGCACAATTCCAGAGTTACAAATGAAGACGCTCCAGCTACTAAACCTGCAGGCTCCAGCGGTAACTGGGTGTGGTGGCTCTTGAACTAGGGCTCCTTGCATGATCCCACACTGCCTCTCGATGCACACAGGAGGAAATGCTGTGACTCTGCACCTTCTCCATAAGGCTTTCCAGGAGAAACCAGTTAAAAGGCGCCTGTGTGTTTGCTGAGGGCCCATGCGCTGCCTCTTAAATTCCCCGTCTAGCCCAGGCATTGTGAAATTCTAATCCGCAATAGAATGAAGGCCACTTGCTATAAATCCCAGGACACCCGGGGAAAGGGCCTGGGAGGAATGCTCTTTTATAACCACAATTTGCAGTCAGCTGTAAAGTGATTTAATTGCTATGCAGTGTAGGATTTTCCTGTGTGTTTTTCTAGTATGGCAAAGATTAACAAGGAGCAGGGAGGGTGCTGGATTCAGGCACCTTCTGGGGGGCAAGGGGTAGGTGGAATGCTGATCATTCAGGGATGGATTTACAGAAATGCCAACTGAAGACACAGCAGGAGGTCCTCGAAATAACTTTCCGAGAGCTTCTTTGATGAGTGGAGGCAAGTCAGCAGCTTCTATGCTGTGCATTTGGGCTCATAAATCACCAGGATTTGCAGGCACTGCCAGACATCTCCCACTCTGCAGTTACAAAAATGCACTCTCTGCAGGCTGCAGTAGCGGCGAAGATCTACTAGTGGTATTGCTCGGGTGCCTTGCAATTTAAGGGACAATTTTTCTTTTGCTGTTAATAATGGGGTACATATGGATTTTTAAAAGGTTAAATCATCCATGACTCTGGAAAAGAATCATAGGGAAGGTATTTTCCTTGTAGAAAACACCCAGGAAAACTTTGAAGACTAAAACATATCCTCATACCTCTAAAATCAAGAGAAAGGAAAGCTGATTTGAACACAGGTTGGGCAGGTGAGCCTCCTGGAGTGTTTCAGAAAGCCCCTGCCCAAGCCTCCTCCTAAAGATTCTGATTTACGTGGTCTGCCCGGGGCATTTGGGATTTTTAAAGCTCTCCAGGAGTCTCTCCCATGCAGACAAGCTAGAAACCACTATCGCAAACTTGCTACTCAAAGTGCAGCAGTCTATGCACCAGCAACTTTCGCAGCCCTGAGAGCTTATTAAAAGTGCTCAAGTTTGCGGCAGACCCACTGAGCCATCCGCGTTTCAATAAGATCCCCAGGTGATTCAGCAACTGTGCACCGGAAGTTGAGACTGCTTGGAACCTGGGAAAGAATGTGAGGCTCTGTCCTCCTGGACGACAGCTCACTTTAGGAGAGAGAGTTCTTCTCTCATGCCCATTTCCAGCCAGGTGCCAAGTCCTGCTCATTTTCCTTCCAAGTCAAATCTCTCTCCTCTTTCGCTGTTGTCCACAACCTCCTGACTCAGGGCAGTGACCACAGCAGCCTCTGTCCATCTTGCTTGCATCTTGCTGCCGGCATAAATCAATCCTTCCATTACATCTGCTCAACAGTGGCTCCGTTTTCCACCATCTCAGATGTGCACTTCTCTGCCTGACTCCAAGGCCACTCTGCCCCTGATGCCAGGGCCCCGTCCCAGCCAACCCCCTACGGTTTCCCCCTGACCTCTGGCCCCCTTGTGTCTTTTCACCGAGTCCCTGGAAGGTAGCCCGGCCCTCTGCCTCCTGGCTCCTGGCAAGCCTTTCCCTTTCCACCTTCCATCTGCTTCTCCAAATCTTAGTTATATTTCAAGGCCACTTCTCTTTCCTCTAGATGTCTGCAGCACTTGCAATCTGAATGACTCAATCATCAGCTTTATACCATCTCGCGCTGGTCACCAGGTTTCACCTACAGAGGACCGAGCCAAGCCTGGAGCTCTGCACTGCAGATTCTGTAGCCTGAAGATGAATCGGCTCCTCTTTACAGACCTGATCTCTGCCAGACTCCTCGGGAAGGAAACACAGGTGCCGCTGCCCTGTGACGGGGGAGACAATGCCCTCCAGTTCCCAGAACTTAGGTCAGGCCTGTTGAATCAGGTTTGGCTTGTTGGTGCAGTGCTCGCCTCATACACAGAAGGTGACTCCTGGTGCCCCTGGGGGCCGATCACCGTGCCTGGTGATGGTGGTAGTGGAGGAGGTGGGTGAGAGGAGGCGCACCTGGGTACCACAACAGTAATCATAGCTACCGTGTCCGAGGGCTTTCTGTGAGCCAGGCTCGAAGCTAAGTGTTGCACATATTATCCAAAAATAAAACATAGATGCAGAAGACCAAAGAAAGAAAATCAATTAGTATTATAAGGCGAATGCTCTTGTAAACATCAACCAGAAATAGGACCTCACTGGCCACCTGGAACCCTCTTCATGTGTCATATCCTATTTGGGACAAATTTTTCCCCTCCATGTTCTCAAATAAACCTATATTTGACCTTTTATGAGTCAAGTTCTGCTGTGTTACCCAGCTTGGCCTTACACTCTGAAATTTAAGGGATCCTCCTGCCTCAACTTACTGAATAGATGGACCTGCAGGCATGGGCTACTATGCCCATCCTCTTTTGACTTTTTAACTGTGGTTAAATGCATAACAAAACTCACCACCTTAACCATTATGAATTGTAAAGTTTGGTGGTGTTATCGGCACCTAAGTTAGATAAAAATATTCTAGGCAGTCAAATAGGGCTGGGCCCTCAAAGGAACCAGTGCAAAAGACTAGATAACTTGCAACTCTAGGGGAGACAGGCTCCTCCACTGTGGGCCAGACCTCAAGACAAAAGATGAAACAAAGGCACCCACCTACTTCCTAAGGGTTAACATCAGAGGTTGATATTCTAAATAGGAATCCATCACCTCGAGGAAGCCAGGAAAGCCACTAACCCAACCCCCTATAGGAAAAGTCCCTGTTCTGTATTCATGCCCACTTGCTATGTGATTTACTTCCTCATTTGATTCGAACTTGATCAATTTTACCTGAGCAATTATACTTGTAATCTTATTGGTTGACCATAGTTCTGTCCCACCTCTTGCCCACCTTGCCATTTCCCATTTTTCCCCACCTTGAACCAAACTCACCTCATGGATTTGCTCTATAAAAATCCCTAGAAAAGGCAGGGATCTTGGTAACCCACTCAAGACCCTTTCTGTCTCTCTCTTGGACAGAAGCTTTCTTTCTTCCAACAAATATATTCTGCTCTTAACCTCTCTTGTTCCTAAAACTTATTCTTGGATTTTGGAGAACTTGAACTTGTACCAGACATCTAGCAAATTGGGAGTTTCTTTCCCCTATATCAGCGGCTTTAAGTATATTGACATTGCTGTACAACTATCCTCACTATCCATCTCCAAATCTTCTCATTCCATGATGAAGCCCGACTTCCACTGGATGGTGATTCTCGTTCTCTCTTCCCGCCTGCCTCTGGCAACTGCCATGCTTTCTGTCTCCATGAAGTTGACTGCTCTAGGTACCTCATGTAAGTGAAATCATTCAGTACATGTCCTCATGTGATCATCTTATTAACTTAGCACCATGTCTTTAAGCTTTCCTCACTTTGCAGTGTGTCAGAATTTCCTTTATAAGGTGAGAATATCCCATTGTATGCATGTTTCATGTTTTGCTCAGCCATTTACCTGTCAGTGGACACAGGTTACTTTCACCTTTAGGCTATTGCAATGATGCTTCTGTGAACATGAGTGTATAAATATCTAGCCTGATTTTGATTGTAAACACTGAATAGTTTTATCCCTCAGTTATGCATCTTCAACTATTTTTGTCTGACTGCCCCTTGAAACTGATATTTCTTTAGATAGTCTTTTAACTGAAGAATGTTTAAAATCTTCTAGCAAGCTCTCTGCAGTAGGTACTTATTCCCATCTCCATTGTGCTGATGAGGACATGGAGGTTTCTCAAGGGCAGAAGGAAAGTCATGGGTGAGGATATGCAACTAAAGGTGGACTCTGGAGATGAAGAAGAATGCCTACCACCTCCACATTGGGGAACATCTACTTTTGCAGATAGGAGAAGGAAGACTAAGGATTGGCAACTAAGAAGAGATGGACAATAGGATATGAGGACCAGGACAAGGTGGCATCACTGATGGTAGATTGTATACTTCTTATAGTTCACCATTTGCACTTTACTTATTTTGGTTCTTAGGTGCAGTGGGGCAACCGTATTTTCAGATTATAAAGCATATGTTTGTAGGAATCCTTCCTGTTTAATATCTGTATTCTCTTTTACTTCCACCTCCACTTACATTTATCTTCCCTTAATTGCTAGAATTACCTGCAAATAGCTAAAGCATTTGGAGGCAAATCTGGTTCACAAGGTGGGTAACAGGTCAAGGCACTGCTGTTTGTCCCAACATCAGATAAATAGCCTCTTTTGGTGTTGGTTAGTTGTTATCTAAAATCTGTGTTTTACTGAGCTAACATATATTTACAGAGCATCCCTCTATTGCAGGAATCATTGTGGGAACTCAAGATTTTGCAGAGAGGGAGGGAGACATGATTCTTGCTTTCATGGACCAATGTTATAGCACAGCTACATGATGGAACTGTAAACAGATGTATCAGCAGGATAAATCCAGAAAGAAATGAAGAAGCAAAGTAAAACAGCAAGAAAAGAAAATAGGAGGTTGTGACCCTGTCGTCAATGGTGATTACTTTTGGGAGACAATCAGAAAAAGCCTCTTGGTACACTGACCTCTGAGGTGAGATCCAAGAACAAAGAGGAGCCATTTCGGGTCAAGCCAAAGAAAGAAGGCATGAAGCAGAGCAGGTGCACGTGTGAAGGTCGTGAGGCGAAGAAAGAGACCTGCTCGAGGAACAGAGGGGAAGGCTGGCGTGACTGAAACAGGCTGAACGGATGCCAGAAATAGGTGTTGAGAAGGGTGACACGCTGCCTCCCACTTTTTTTCATCTAAGTGGTGAGGAATGGGCAATTGATTTGATTACTTCAACTCATAATTCTTTGAAGATTATGATGTTTCTGAAGAGAAGTGCCTACGTTTTACAAGGAAGACTGTTTCCTTTTCATTTAGCAGCAGAATGAAATGGGGAGTGATTTCTTAAGTAGACTTTGCCTCCTTCCTTCTTTGGGAAATTTAATGCTGCTGCTCACTAATGTTGCTATGGTTAATCAGTCAATCGCTCCATCAATTGACATGGTCTACACTGAGAGCGCAGTGCTTCCCAGGCTGGGAATGCAGGTGGGTGGGCCAGCTGTTTGCGGAGGGCCTCCTCTTCTGAGAGTGTCTTCTCTTTTGGGGACTGGTTCTGTGACTAACTTGATGTCAGCACTTTACTCTTTGAACTCAGAAAATAGCTTATTTGATAGGACTCACATAATATCAAAATATTGTGATGAAAGCCGATTTCACTTAGACACAACCTCACTTTTGGAATGTGCCTGCCATAAATACTTAATGACTCTCACGCAAAAACACCAGATGAACCCAAAGCAAGGGACCGGCCTACTCTTCAAACTGTCAGGCATTTCAAGAACAAAGAAAGGCTGATAACCTGCACCAGGTTCAGGGGGAGACCAAAGAGAAGCGTCACTGTGCAGTGTTTGATCTGGTGCTACAGTGACTGGTGCTACAGTTTGGATTTTAAGGTCTCCCAAGGCCCATGCCTTAAAAACTTGGTCCCCAGGGTGGCACTACAGGAAGGCAGTAGAAACTTTGAGAGGTGTGGCCTAGAGGAAGGTTGCCAGGTCATGGAGGGTGTGCTCTGAAAGGAGACCATGGGACCACAGCTTCTTCTTGACGTTTTGCTGCTTGGTCATGAGATAAGACGTTTTCTCTGCTATGTGTTTGTCCCATGATGGCCACCTCAGGATACATCCAAAAGCAATGATTGAAAACTCCACAACTCAGCCAAAATAAACCTTTTGTTTTTACAAGTTGAATCTCAGTATTTGTTATAGTAATGCAAAGTTGACTAAGGCATCTAGGATAGTGGGGTCAACATCTTCTAGACATGAGCAATGTTCACTACTCTTTCTAATCCCCCTCCATGGACTATCTTCCTACCTCTCCACCCAGTTCCGGAGTCAGCCCTTCTGGACTCAGCCCTGGTGATGAGCTCCATGTAGTCCTAATGAGTTCCGTCTAGTCCTGGTGACCCCATCAGCCCTTTGGAGAGGCAGGAAAGGGGAAGGGTCAGCCGTTTTGCTCATCTTCTTGGTGATAGTCATACACTAGTTCAGACCCTGATCCCTGCAGGACCTCTTTTAATCCCAATTTTTTTCTCGCTCTGAGCTAGAAAGACCCCTGAAGGGACCCCACATTTTACAGCAGTTTGCCCTGTATGGCTTTTCATTTTCTGTGGTACAATCCCATTTTCCTTCCTGTATACTGCATTAATCCACTTTGTGCTGTAATAATACGAAACCATGGTGTGAGAGATTGGCAAACAAGGGAAATGCATCCAGCCGGCAAGCCTGGGTGCTGTCAGCCTATTATCCAGGCTTTGGCATCTGGTGAGGGCCCTGGTGCCACACCACAATGCAGCAAAAGGCGAGGGCGTGTCCAAGAGACAAGGAGAAAACAGGGCTGAACTCATCCTTTTTAGCAGGCATTGAATCCTGTGATGGCTAACTCACTCTCACGTTAATGATATCGATGAGGACCAAGCCCCCATGGCTCTGCCTCTTAATACCATTATAATGGCAATTAGATTTCAACAGGAGTTTTAGAGGAGACAATCAACAGCAGCGACTATCAAAAACACCTCGTTTTCCAACTCAATTATGTCTCCCTCCCAATACAGTCGTGTACCACCTAACCATGGGATGTATTTTGAGCAATGCATTGTCAGGTGAGTCCATCATTGCATGCACATCACAGAAATATTTACAAGCCTGGGTGCTGTCAGCCTATTACCCACCTAGGCTGTGTGCGCATAGTGTATTGCCTGGTGCTTCTGGAGCCACAGTGAACCAAACAGCACAAGATTAAATCAAACACAAGAGAAAACAATGAGGTCAAGTCACACAGTAAACACAAGGTGTAGAAGGCTGCTGCCAGCATAGCATGGCATATTGTTTTACAGAGGACTTTGTCTTTTGTAAGTAGAAAGCAGTCACTTAAAAATAATGATAAAAATTATAGTACAATATAGTATGAAGTATAGATAGGATAATGAATACACGAACCAATCACACAGTTGTTTATTTTTATTGTCAGGCATTATGTACCAAACATAAATTGTACACACTATATTTTTATATGGCTGGCTGTACAGCAGGTTTATTTATACCACCATCAACACAAACACAAGAGTAATAAGCTGCACTTAGATGTTACAACAGCTCCATCCTCACTAGGTGACAGGAAGTTTCCAGCTTCATGATTACCTTAAGGGACCATCACTGGCTATGCAGCAAGCCATTGACTAAAACGTCATTATGTGGCACATGACTATATATGTTTTTCTTATAACTTCAAAGATTTTATAATGGGAGGGAAAAGCTACAGGATAGTCTCAAGAGCCTCCTTCTAAACTGTTATTTGTTCCCCCAAAGTACAGTAGTAGAGTTGCATTTATTTATTACAAGGAGTTATCTTTATATTCTGTAAGGGTTATGTTTCAGACCTTGAAAGTACACTGCATTATAGAGATGCTCTTGTTAAAAGAGAAATCTTTGAAAGATGCCAAGAGTTATCTTGGCAAAAATCCATAGTAAACAGAACTCTGGCTTTAAGATCACAGTGCTCAGCCCGCTGGATAGATGGTCCGGTGAGGGGAGGCTCAGCTCTGAGCCGTGCAGCAGCAATCGTGTGTGTGTATGTGTGTGTGTGTGCTCGTGCATGTGTGCTCCATTAATAGAAAACTTTTATTTGCAATTTCATGTTAATTAGCAGACAGCTAGTGGCCAAGTCTTGAGATTTAATTAAGAAATAAGTGTGATGAGAACTTGTATCCATCCCACAAGGAAGATTCTCTTAGGGAAAAAGAGATAAAAAATGACTCTGCCTTTTCTTCCAGAAAATAGCAAATTCAGCATTAAGATTCTGCTCTATGGTGTGTACAAAGTTTGTGTTTCAAAACCACCACTAATCCTTGAGCATCATGGAGGCCTCGACCATCTGCACCCTTGTTAGTGTCCCAGTGGTCAAAGCCAGTTACGAGATGAAAAATATATTCAAGGAGTCAGGAAAAGAAAGAATTTGTGGCCAACAAGGAAGTGACAATCCAGCCACTGGTGGGGGTATCACTGATCTGGAGGAATCAGAGCCCCTGAGCCATAGCGGTGTAAGGTTCAACTTAGAACGGGCACCAGCAGCAACTTAGAACTGGCACCATCCACTCCAGCAAATCCATTCCATTTAGATGCACACAACCCCACCTCTAGTAGCAGACGAACACCTGGGAGGCAGGAAGGAAACAGCACCATCAGGTTCACCTTAGAAACCAGTGTGTGGATAATCAGCAGGTGACCAAGATTTTTTCTTAAAAAAAAAAAAAAGGCCTGTAATTATTTTATCTTGATTTTGGTTGAGATTATCTCTGAAGCCAAAAGATAGAAAGAAGCAAATCCATATTAGACTGTGGAATTTCTTCCATTTAACATAATTAAGTGACAACAATAACTGCAAAACATTTAAATGGCAAATAAAAAAGCTCTTGTCATTTTCATTGATTCACAGTAGAAGTACTAAATTTAATGCAAGATATTGATTAACCCAATGAAGTAGGTACTAGAAATCAGTCTTGCAGGAAAAAAAAATCTGATTTAGGAAAAATCATATTAAAGAGATTCATGTTCACTTTCAACCTCAAAGGGTGACTAGTAATGAAAAATTGAGACCCTAAGCTTCTGATTAAAAATGATCCAAGAGCGGCCTTACCTGAAGCCAAGGAAATGCAGAAATCTTCATTATCTCTCTTACATGGTGGTTCCCCCAATTAATTAATTAACCCTTAATTGTTCCACACATACTCCTGTGATGAGGGAACCTGGTGAAGTGAACATCATCTTAATAAGAAGGGACAAGAGGCAATGGGATGTGAAATGATCTTTTATGTCCCAGAGGGAGCCCACCTTGGAACTCGGGACGGAATGCAGATCTGGGAAGCCTCCTCTTCTGAGAGGCTGCTCATGAATCAATACTCCACCACAGAAAGCCTTTGAATTTGTTTATATTTTTAACTGACATATTGTAATTGTGCATATTTATGGGGTAGAGTATGACATTTCAATATATGTATACAAGGTGTAATGAACAGATCAGGTAATTGGTGTATCCATCACTGTAAACATTCTTTGATTTCTTTATTCTGAGGATATTCAAAATCCTCTGTATTAGCTATTTTCAAATACAATGAATTACTGTCAACCATAGTTATCCTCCTCTACTACAGAACATTGGAAGCAATGTCTTCTTTCCAACCTCAGCCTATTTCTTTTTTCCATACCTATCTCCCCCACACCTCTCCAGAATCTAGTAACCACTACTCTATGCTCTGCTTCCCTGAGGTCAACTTTTGACTCCCACATGGAAACAAGAGCACATCGTATCCGTCTTTCTGTGCCCCAAGTCAGCCTTTTGAACCCAAAGCACAAAGAATATTGATTCTGCACCAAATGACCTACTGGTTTTCAAGGCAAGCAGTTATGTTGCCATGTAATACCCTGATTTCCAAATCTTGAATGTTTAGAAAGGATTTCAAAAGGAGAGCAAAACCTGGTTATATACACATATACAGCAATCTTCATCTTCTTACGACTGGTTGCATCTGAACTGTTTATTTTCATGTCTCCTAAAGGGATCCAGAAATTTATAGTTGAAAACGTATTTTCAAAGCATTATGCAGGCAATGTATTATGATTTCTCAGTCACATTTACAAATAATCCTTTCAAATGTTTTTAAATGCTTCCTCCAAACTGTCTTGAGGGATTGAACTAAATGAATGTTTGGGTGAATATAATATACTACTGGGTTCTAAAGCTCTTTATTTCAAGATTAAGAAGACTAAGAAAAAATACACTCAGAACAAATTCAGGAAACCAGAAGGAGTAGGTGCTCTTAATAAGTTGGCAGATAGAGCGTGAAATCCCATCCGAAGAACAGGAGCAACATGGCTCCGCAGTGTGATCCTCATTCAAATTCATGGAAGAATAAATCAGCAGCGTTTGAAGTTCGGATGTGACAGGCACGGAAAGAAGCTCTAAAGGCATGAATTCAGCTTTGTGTGGCAGGGCTGCTGAAATCTACTTTATTTACCTTTGAGTCATTCAGAGGAGGAAAGGGGGGGTGCAGATGCTCACACACATGCGTATACAGTAAGCAGATAGTTCACTGCTTTTGCTAGAAGCTCTGGAAGCAGCTTCTGCTTTTGGTCCACACAGGCTGCTGTTGGGTTATGGCTGGTGGAGGGCTACATAACAAACAAGGCAGACCACTTCCTGTCCTCTGTTGTACCACATGGGTATTCAGGGTTAGACCTTAAGAGCATCTTGTGTGCGTGTGTGTCTCTGTGCATGTGTGTGTGTGTGTGTGTGTGTGTGTTGTTGTTGTTGTTGTTGTTGTTGCTGGGGAAAAGAAAGTTCTCAGGCCCTGCGTAGAAAAATGAAGCTATAGTCCCACAGAATTGCTAGAGGAATCGTATTGTTTCCCCAGCTGCTCTGGGCTGAACTGTGTCTCCCCGATTACCCCTCACCCCCAAGACCACAAAATGTGACTGTCTTTGGAGATGGGGTCTTTCAAGAGGTAATTAAATAAAATGAGGCTGCTGGGGTGGGCCCTAATCAAATCTGATAGGTGTCCCTTTAAGAATTGATTCTTCTTCTTTTACGTTGGCTTTGCTACTTGGTGGTGGCTGTTTCTGGTGCTGCACGTCCTCATCCTCTGGGCGCCCTGTTGCCACGCCTAGAAGAATTGAAGAAATCAAGGATTTCCTGCTCACAGCCAGGCACAAAGATGCCAAATCTGTCAAGATAAAGTAGAACAAGATAATGTGAAGTTTAAAGTTTGATGCAGTGGATATCTTTATACTTTGGTTATCACAGACAAAGAAAAGGGAGAGAAATTTAAGCAATCCTTACCCCCAGGCTTGGCGGTAAAGGAGCTGAAATTAACCAGCAAGGCTGAAGTGAAGTGCATTAAAAAGCTTCAAAAGTCTAAAAAAACAAAAAACAAAAAAAACCAACCAACCAAACAAACAAACAAAAAAAAACTGATTCTTTCACACCCAGAGAGAAGTTGCACATAGAAAAGGCCCATACAGACACTGTGTGAAGGTGACCACCTCCAAGCCAAGTAGAGAGTCCCCGGGACAAAGCAAATCTGCCAACTCTAACCCCCAGAACCATGAGAAGTAGGGAAAACTACATGATGGAAAAATAAACTTCTGTTGTTCAAGCCATTCTTCTGTTGTATTTTGCTACAGCATCCCCAGCAAACTAATGCCTGGCCCTGCCACCCAGCTAAATTTAAGCAAACTTCTCATGTTCAGGTGATAGGAGTTCGAAAATATCGCTGGATGGATGAGTATCTCTTCCTCTCCCACACAGTTTCCTTATCTGCTAAAGTAGACTTAGGGACAGTACCTCTAGCCCCAGGCTGTAGCTGGAAATGTCTGCAAAGAATGTGTGATCCTAGCTGGCACATGGGAAGCACTGGGAAAGAGCTCCGTCAGATGATTTCTACTATGAAGCCGTACACAGCGTTCTGTTTTTGGTGACTTTACAGGCAATGATCCTTAAATTAAGCAGTGAGACACATCCTAGCATGTGCCATGCTTGTTTTACCACAAGTGCTTCCAGCAGACCTGGGTTACTTCTTTCTAATATACCCAAATGGTTTGTGTAGCAGAAAGTCACAGATCTCAGAAATGGATGAAATAGCCTTTTAGATCTAAACCCTAATTGTGGCTTTAGTAAATGAGTTCAAACCATTTTACGAAATGCACAAATATACATTGCAGTCAACAGTTATCTGTCTTTGTTTCTAATTCTAACTCTCCTGAAATATGTTACCATTTGCATTTGAGACTCAAAGAGTTGAGCAATTTTTCTCTCTTAGTAGAAACTTTGAGGGAGCAGGCTGGTGTACGCTCCTCTCGTGTCTGGTGGTGACTGCCACAGTGACCTACAGGACCCTCTCAGCCTGGAAATATGTAATGTCTCCCATGGGACAATGGGAAAAGAAGGTGAAGCAAGGATTCCGACTTTGAGGAGCTCATACGCAAGCTGGAAAGACAAGAGCTGTATGCATGACATGGGCCCACCACAAGTAAGTGCTGAATTGTTTGAGCATACTGTTAAACACTGGATTAGTGTTTTTTAAGTGTTCAGTCATGTTACGTGCAAACAGTAGAACCAGTCTCTGCATTCTGAGAAGGGAGGGATGTCAAATCATGGGGGAAAGCTGGGGAAAGAGGCTTCAGGAAGGAAGAAAAATTTAGCCGGGGTCTCTAAGGGTAATATGTTTGCAGGTGGAGAAGTCTAGAAGAGTATCTCGAGCCATGGCCTGTCATGTACATTCATGTGTGTCTAACACTAACAAATACAATCATTTTAATATATTTACAATGATCTAAATTGCTGGCTTTGTCACTCAGAATCAGCAGCACAAGGTACAGGGACAAGCTCGTTTAATGTTCAGACAGTAAGTACCACTTTTAGAATTTTCCAGTTATCCTCTTGTCTCTCACTGTAGGTGCGACTTTAGTCATCTAGACCAAAAGAGCAATGAGCTCGGAAATGAGGGGAGGTTCAAACATGGTTCATATGCTATAGTTTACTATTTAAAGTGAAGAAATGCATTCTATGAAACCTACTTTACATTTCTGATTTCAAAATGTTGAAAGAAACCTCTCATTTCTTGAAGGCAGTTACAAAGAGGAGTGCTGCACCATTGTGTATCACTAAAAGGATCTTTATGCTTCATTTAACTTAGTGGGTATCTTTTTGGTCTCTTAAGTGGGAAATTTGATAGAAAGGGCATTTGGCCTCCAAATATTAACTTTAACTTTTTATCTTTAAAAAAACAAAGCCTTGGGCAACATCTACAAAAAGACTACGTCCCCAGCTCTGTTTGTTACTTGGTGAGCACGGGTAACTGTGTTCTGGCCAAAGCGATACATGTGGGAGTGTAATCTGCAGTCTACTCACAAGACAGTGAAGGAAGACTTTCTCTTTCCTTCTTGCTGTCTGGATATGGCAGGAACTCCAGCAGCCATCTTGTACCATGAGGCGATCTTCTGAATGAAAGCAGAGAAGCAGAGCTATAAAATAGATCTGGAAACTGAAGGTAATCTGGTCTCTGATGAATTTGTCTCAGAGTACTGATCTTCAGTTGCCTTTTATGTCATAAATATTTGTTTCAGTCACTGCACATGAATCTCCATTGTTTACAGTTGAACAAAACTTTCTACCCATTCTGATGGATGAAAATATGCAATCTGTACTTTCCCAGTCTAGAGATGAAGGCTAGTGTACAGGTCCTCTCCATGGGATGACCAGAGGAGTGGTATATGCACATCTCCTGCACTTGGCTTCCTGCACACCTTCTGAATGTCATTATTTTCAGATTGAGTTTTCAAAAAGTGGCCATGTATATCCATCAACAGATGAATGGATAAAGAAAATGTGGTATCTATATACAATGGAGTATGATTTTTCCACAAAGGAAGATAAACTTGAGTTATTTATACGAAAATAGATGAAGCTCGAGACCATAATGTTAAGTAAACTAGACATACAAGCTTAAATACTGCAGTTTCTTTTATATGAGAAACTCAAGGTACAAATAAACAGAAAAATAAGATAGATAATAGGAAATAGGGAAGTAGTTCCTTTCCAAATGGGAGGGAGACAAAGAGATGGAGGGAGGAGGGAAAGAGGATGAAAAAAGAATTAAGATGTGTTGTGCACATGTGCCAACTCTAGCGAGGTGTATAATCAGTATGTTCTGTAAACATGTCCTGATTAATATAAAAATTTTGAAAAAGACTCTCTCTGGTCCCACATGAATTTCCAGTGCTCTTACTAAGCGTGGAAACCTCAAAGGCAGGTCTCTGTGACTGTCCAAGGGACAGCAGAGGAGCAAGGATATGGCTTTCAAGACCTGGTCCTAATAGGTTATATTGCTTCTGCCTGCTGCTCTCTTCAGGAACATGTGTGTGTCTAGCTCTGAGCTGCCGTGTAACACATCTGCTACTGTCAAGTCATGGTGCTGGGAAGACCACATGGACATAGAAGGACATACCCCTAAACCCAGGTGCCCCAGCCCAACAGTTGCTTAAGATTTGCCAGCTCAGACAGCAGACACAGAAATGAGGAAACCCTTATGATGATCCCAACCATAGCTGTGGTCTGACACCTAAGGCCCTGAGCCCCACCTAGCTCAGAACTGTAAGAGAGAATAATAACACAACCAGTGTACTTTCACGCCAGTGATTTTAAAATTTACTTGTTCACAACTATAGGAAAGCAGATCAGCCTAACAGGATGAAGGTCAGGACTCTGGGGTGCTTCCAGTCCTGCCCCACCTTCCACGCTTAGAGACAAATCGATGTGGCCCTGTAGGCAGCCTTGCCAAGCCACCTGTGTCCCTGTGATGATATTACTGCCTGCTGGCTGGGTTTCAGACCGCTGTAAAAGCAGAAATTCTTTAACTTCTACTCCTTGGTCTTAGCTCAAAGCTCTGAATGCATTCTGATTAAGCCATTTCCCCACTTCCATAAATAAGCTTTAAGCTATCAGAAGATATCTTACCATTTCTGCAAATATTATGAATTGGGGATGTTTTGGGAGGTGGGTTTCCTGAACCCCTGAAGGGCTATAAGTGAGAGGAGATGATAGGAGGGCCTTTCTCTATTGAAGTCTTTAATGGACTCTAAGAATAGAAAGTAAAAACTAAGAAAATTAGATATTCACTAGAATTATAACTATGCGAAATAAACATACTTACTGCACAGAAATACCTCCTGGCAGAAAAACTATATTGAAAGAGTGATCTTTGGCATGATTTTCAAAACATTTTCTAGCATGAATATTGTTAAATTGCTTACATGCTATGCACTTTTAAAGAGGAAAGTAGTGTTTTGTGGCTGAAGGAAGGTAGAGATCCTAATACAGAAGACGCGCAGGCTTTCAAGGAGACTGCTCGCAGCATATGTGTTGTGTAAACTCTGAAAACTCCCACACTATCCACACAAAAAAAGGAAAATGCTTTAATTTACTGCCCAGTGCACCTCCTTAATGTCAGACAGCCCAGCTGACCTTTTAGCCAGCTGCCAGCAAATCAGGTTATTAAAAATAAGTAAACCAAGGTTCACTGTTCACAGACCATTTGGTTCTTCTCACCCCTTTCTCTCATAAATCCTGTGTTTGCTTTGGTTCATTGACAGTCCATGGATCATTTACCATGGTCCATAATTTGCATGCAAAAAGCTAATTAAAAATCCCCAAGTAATTTCTTTGACTATTTGTAGTGTAGAAAGAAAAGCAAAACTCTCCATTTTCTAGTATCAAAGATAGAAAGAAGCTGGCCACCGCTGTTTATTCAAGTTTATTTTATATTTCTTTGCAACTCTAATATTCTGGGATAGTCTAATTATCCCCTGAATGCAACCTACACATGACTTGTCTTTATCCATCCTCAGAGGTGAGATTTTGTGGGGTTTCTTCTCTTTTTTCTTTACAACAGAATTAATATTCAATCATATAATGTGAAGTCTATGAAGAGACGTAACAACTGGAGTGTAGAAATCTGATTTACAAAGAACATCATAAGCAGACAGAGAGGCAGGCAAAGCACTCCGCGGTGAGGCCACATGTAGGCAAGGCCTCCCCTGGGATATACAATTTGTTTACAGTATCCTTTAGGCTGTGTGGGGGCCTCCCCCCAGATGAGGGGGCGTGCAACTGCACTGCAAAGAGAGACTGTGACTTGTGAAGGTGAGAGCTGCCTCCAAGTGGGCTAGGGTAGGGACAGAGAGCAAGGTGGGAGCTTTCCGGGAAGGCAGGGCACGGGCTGTGCCAGGGGCCCTGAAGGTCCTCAAGGTTGCAGAGAAGCGGGAACACCTGGGCCAGTTGCCTCAAAGGTGCTGGGCCTGGGAAATGCATGACCCAGGGTGAAAGCCTTTGTGGTTTTCTTGAAGATACAAGCTCCAATGCTGCCACTTTGGGGCACTCCGACAGCCAAGGCATGTGCCACTGCACACTTTATAAGACGCCTCTTGCATAGCCATACTTCTTTTCTGTCCATTATAAGCTTGTAATGCCTGTGAGAGCAGAGAGCAGATACATGCCTTGTGTCTTCGTGTATAAACATATGTATATATGTATTTAGTCTTTTTTTTTTTTTTTTTTTTTTTTTTTGTGGTACTGGGGATTGAACTCACAACCTCACGCCTGCCAGGGCAGGCGATTAAGCCACTGAGCCAAACTCCCAGCCCTGGTTTTTTTTGAGGCAGGGTCGCACTGTGTAGCTCAGGCCGGCTTTGCGCTCGCGTTGTAGCCCAAGCCGGCCTCGAACTCACAACGCTCCTCCTACCTCAGCCTCCCGAGTGCTGGGATTAAAGGCGTGCACCACCACGCCCGGCTTATGTATTTAGTCTTATGTATAGGTAAGTCTTACACATGTAGTCTTACATACACAGTCATATATATAGTCTTATATGAGCTGTGATTGAAAAATACAGTGAACGTTTAAATAAAAACATTGCATTAACCTCCCTCGAAATACTTTCCTTCGCTTCACTTTAAACACACTTGTCCCAGCATTCCTGCCACTTTCTGATGTAGACCTGTAAATCCTCTTTTGTGTGTTACACTATTTAGTCGCACTATTATTACGTGATATCCTGAACTGATTGAAAACATTTTACCTTCCATGATCGTTTTGACTTTGAGGAAAACCCAGAAATGAATACATCTCACAGCTCACACCCGCTTCATGTTCAATCCGCTGAAAAGTTTTGTCAGTTACGATTATAAACAGAACTTTAAGCTGCCACTTGCATCTCCAGTTTGGACACTGCGATCGTTTCCTAATTGGGCCAGATTGGCAACTCCCGCCCACTCGGAAAGACACAAGTGAAACATCAGGTCATGTTTTTCCTTACAAGTCTGATTTCTATTGTTCTTTGTATTGTATTCAAATGTCTTAACTTGCAAGATGTTACCTGATCTGTTAGACTTCACTCAGAATACATTTCTCCTTACTTTCTGGGTTTCAGCTATGCTGCTCTCTTCCTCTTCCTCCTTTTTCTCTTCCTCCAGATCCTCCTTCTGTCATTCTTACTGTTCCTCAATTGTGGAAAATTCCTTCCCATTTTAAGATCTCTGCAAGAAATACATTGCTTTTGTCCTACTTACTACTTTTTGAACTACCACCTCCTTCTTAACTTTAGCTCTAGAAAGTCTTCTTTCGCCATAATAGTGTCTACTTTCCCACAGCCGTTTGCAGTGGCAATTTGCCATTCCCATGCCAAGAGATGGAGTACAATTCCTCCTCTTCAATCTAGGTTGACCTCTTAACTCATCTGTTATCAAAGAATTGCTAAAAATTTTTTTGTGTGATGTCCCACGTTAGACTCAAAAGTCACAAAACTTCCACTTAATTTTCTTGAGATGCCTAATATAGGGAACCTGGCCAGTGTGAAAGAAATTCAACTACCCACCAGGCTGGACATGGCTGGAAGCCCCAGCTGAGCAGCTGTGCCCCACTGAGTGAAATCAGTTACTCCATGAGGAATAGAAAAACCATGCAGCCAGACCCTGGCTGAATTCCTGATCCACAGGGTCCTCAAAACACAATGAAAGAGGTCTTTTAAACCAGTAAATTTGGGGTAATTTGTGATACAGCAATAATTGTAGGACAATCTCCCCAGTAACTATTCACAGCTCGCATCTTCTTATTGGGGTGCCAACCCTGTGACCGTGGGAGCTCTGTGAGAGCAGGTCTTACATTTGTCCTGCTCACCATTGTATCTGTAGCTGCTAACATAGAATTTGGTGTGTTATGAATGCTCAAAACAGATGAGTGTCCCAACATCTTAGGATGGTTTGGGGCAACTTAAAACCACACCCTGCACAAAGACTTCTGGTATACCAATGCTGAGTGAAGAAAGGAATGAGTTCTATCATGCCTAGCCACTTGTAATGGAATCTGACATTGGCAATTTCAGTCCCAAGGAAATAACTTAGAATTAATTTCTTTCAGGTTTTGACACTGACCAATTTTATTCAGGATCTTCGACTGAGATGACAAAATATATTATAAGTCATATTAATATCTTCCAGGAGCTGAAGTTATTTGGTAGCTTTAAATGTCAGAAAGTAACTTCACATTAAAGCTGGAAAAGACTATGATTAAAGGAAGACTGTCCAATAGCAATAAGAAACAACGGCACTCCTTGTTTTTCACCATCCACTTTATGAACTCATTAGCCCATGTGATTATGTTTCTGCCACTGGATATTACAGAAATTTACAATAGTTAAACTGCCCTGCATTCACCTTAAGCAAAATAGAATGAGAAGCATCAGCCTCATTTACATAATTGTTTCAGATTCCCTAGACAGAAATAATTTTCAGGGTTGTCTTGTCCGAACATAATCTGCAATTCAAACTAGAGGCTTCAAAAGTTTTCATTCAACTCTTTTGTGATAAGAATCCAACTTGTCTCTTGAGGTTAAATCTTGCCTGAACTATTATGTATGTATATATATATGTATATGTATACATATTCTGGTCTTTCATTGTGAGATGATTCTGACTAGCCTAAAATGAGAGTGTGAACATGAGATCTTTTTCCTTCTTCAGAACCCATCTCTGAGAGTTTGTGAAAATATTACCAGCCATCAAGTCTCCACTCAGATCAACCCTAAAGAATTATCTTTGCAAAAAATGTAGTCAATGTTCGCAGTACATAATGATTACATCCATCACGGGGAGTTGGGTGTGTAAGAATACATCCTAATTCTTTTATCTCCTTCCCCTCATTTCTTGATCTCTTTCCCTTTTACCAAAGATCACCCTCTTTCCTATTATCTTTTATTTTGTTCTTTATTTATATCTTGGGTTTTTCATATAAGAGAAACCAGGCGATGTTTAAGTTTGTGTGTATGATTCATTTCATTGCACATTATGGTCTCAAATCCGTGCCCTGCCAATGACTCAAGTTTACCCTTCTTTATGGCAGAGCAGTATTTCATTATGTATAAATAGTATAAAAAGCACATTTAATTTATCCAGTCATCTGTTAATGAACATGTAAAACTTTAGCTATCGTGAGTTGTGCTGCTATAAGCATGGATATGCTTGTATAACTGAAATACGCTATATTGTATGTAACTCTTGAGGAAGACACCTAGAAGGGCAATAGCTGGGCCAAATAAAATTTCTAGTTTGAGCTTTTTGAGGAATAAAAGACTCAGTCAAGAAGTGGGCAAGTGAAATGAATAGGCCATTTTCAAAGAAGTACCAGTGGCCAATAAATACATGGAAAAAATGTTTAATATCTCTAGTCATTAGAAAAATGCAAATTAAAACAACACTGATGGTTATCATCAAAAAAACAAACAATAACATGTGCTGGTGAGGCTTTGGGGGAAAAGGGACCCTTCTACACTGTTGGCAGGAAAGAAACCTAATGAACTTCCTAACCCGGCCACCTTATACTGATGGCTCCCCACACACAATTGTCCAACTTTAAAATGGTGAGAATGTAGCCATACAACCATTCTGTTTTTCACTGTCAGCACATTATTGAAATAAATTACATGACAGATTCAACACTATATCACCATTTTGCCCAACAGCAGGCTAAGTGTAGGTAAGTGTCTGGAGCCCATTTAAGTGAGGCCAAGCTAAAGGATGATACTTAGGAGGTTACGCATACTTACTTACAATATTGTCAACCGACAGTGAGTTTATTGGTGTGTAATCCATTCTAAGTGAAGAATCATCTGTCAGACTCAGTAAGTAGGGGATTAAATTATTCAATAAATGGGGCATGGCAGCACATTCCTGTAATGCCAGCTCTTAGTGAAGCTGAGGCAGAAGGATAACACGTTTGAGCTCAGACTGAGCCATTAATAACTTAGAGAGATCTTGTCTCAAAATAAAAAAACAAAAAGGGCTGAGGATGTAGCTCAGGGTGAAGACCCTGGGTTTGATCTCCAGTACCCTCCACACGTAAAGTATTCAATAAATCTCACTCAAAAATGTGTCATATAGCTGAGGATTTAGCTCAGTGGCGTAAGCACCTGCCTGGCAGGCATGAGGTTGTGAGTTCAATCCCCGGTACCAAAAAAAAAAAAAAAAAAGGTGCCATATAGTTATTAATCACTTTGGTTTCACCTTTAAAATATATTAGCCAGCTCCAATATACAACTTCTTAGGTACCCAAAAACAGCCCGTAGTTGTGAAACACC
Source organism: Dasyprocta punctata (assembly GCA_004363535.1). Classification (NCBI taxonomy): domain Eukaryota; kingdom Metazoa; phylum Chordata; class Mammalia; order Rodentia; family Dasyproctidae; genus Dasyprocta; species Dasyprocta punctata. Next base: position 25,262 of record RJWM01007582.1, on the reverse strand, counting down.
TTGTGTAAAACTCTTTACCAGCTGGGCATGGTGGCGCACACCTTTAATCCCAGCACTCGGGAGGCTGAGGTAGGCGGAACGTTGTGGGTTCGAGGCTGGCTTGGGCTACAACGCGAGCACAAGGCCAGCCTGAGCTACATAGTGCGACCCTGCCTTGAAAAACCAGGGCCGGAGTTTGGCTCAGTGCCTTAAGTGCCTGCCCTGGCAGGCGCGAGGTTGTGAGTTCAATTCCCGGTGCCGAAAAAAAAAAAAAAAAACCTCTTTACCATAACTTGCCAAGTGTGGTGGTGCACGCCTGTAATCCCAACACTTCGAAGGCTGAGAAAGGAGGAGCATGAGTTCAAAGCCAGCCTGAGCGATGTATCAAGCCTGAGCAACATAGTGAGACCCTGCCTTAAACAACAACAACAACAACACTTGCTCTGATTTTTCAGAGATGGTTTCAATTAGTGCATGACATCAGGATGGGTGAGGCTCTGCTGAGTGAACAAATCTTAGTTAATTATTTCTTATGCTATGTGACCAATCGGGCCTGGTATGTGTGGGGGCATGGGGCGGGAGGATGGCTTGTCATTTTAGCAGTCACTAAGAGTCCTCAGCTGGACATAGGCTGCATTTGGGATCTGTTTCCAAATGATAAATACATGGAAGGGGGCAGCTGGTAAATCGGGTCCTGGCTCTTGGTATTTCTGTCTGGAAACGCTATAGACTTCTTGTTCTCACACTTCATTAGCCAAAAAGCACACAGCACGGCCAATTATCAGAGGACACAGAGCCGTGCAGGAGCTCTGTGAGCCTGGAAAAAGGTAAGGATAGGAATATTTTTCCACAGTTCTGAAGATTGTCATAAATTAGAAAGTGACCCCGGACCTCACAAACAAGCAATTGCTTATTAAAGAGGAACAAAAATTCTAGACGTCCTTATTTAATATTTATTTCCAAATGTCCAGTGATGGAGGTTGAAGGGAACTATCAAATAAATAGCATCTCCTTCAAAATAAACAGTTCATTTCTATTTGCTTAAGAATGTGGCTGGTAAGGTTTGGATATGGCTTGTCCCTTCCAAAACTCCTGTGGAAACTTGGTCCAATGTTGTGTGGAAAGGTCATTGGTTTAGAGGTCGTCGATTAGTCCAAGCAAGGATCAATGGATTAATAAGTCATCATGGCAGTGGCTCTGCTGTGAAGGTGAGCTCTCTCTGGCTCACTAACTCTTCGTCAGCAGCTGCTTCCCTCCACTGTGTCATGATGTAGCAAGAAGACACTCACCAGATATGAGAGTAGATGCCTGTGCCCTATTCCTGCAGCTCCCAGGCTTGAAAACAGTGAGCTAAATATGCTTCTTTTCTTTATACAAAACTTAACCTCAGGTGTTTTGTTTTAGTAACAGAAAGTTGTCTAAGATAACTATTCAGAATTGGATAGTATCTCTTTGGCCCTGGGGCCAACTATCATTCAATACTGGGATAATTTACCTTATATTAAAATATTTTAATGCAGTTTGTTTATTTGTTTATTTTCAGTATATGTAGTTCAGGCTAGGTTTGAACTCACTACATAGACCAATGTGGCATTGAACTTGCTGTAATCCTCCTGCCTCAGCTTCCTGAGTGCTGGGATCACAGGCGTGTGTCACTACCCCAGGCTCCAATATTTTTTGAAGATACTGGGAATTGAACTCAGGACCTTACACATACTGGGCAAGTGTTCTACCACTGAGCTACATTCCCACCCCTAGTGTCTTGCTAAGATGTCCATGCTGGCCTCAAATTTATGATCCTTCTGTCTGGAAATGCTGAGTCTTGGTACCTAAAATGTGAATGGCCTGCAACATCAGCATAACCTGACAACTTGTTATAAATACAGCTTCTCGGGTCTCATCCCAGGCCTGACAAGTTAAAATTTTATTTTAACAAAATTTCCTGAAGAACCAAGTGCACATAAATATCTGTGAAACACTGGATCAGGACTTTTGGGATACACTTGTGATGTCAATGATATGTTATGCTGGAACTTACACAATGGAGGACCAACATTCTTAGATAGTTTTCTTTTCTAAATTTGGATTTTCAAATATCATAGGATTTAAAACTCAAAAAATTTTACTGTGGCGACTCATAGGAGAAGTAAAACCTGCTGCACTTAAGAATTATTTCATCTGCACAACATTTTGCTTGCTAGGTGCATCTCTTAGGACTGGCATCTTATTTTTCTAGTCTCCTCGGGGAATAGCAGGTGTGTGATGTTATTTTACCTGACTTCCAGAGAGGACAGTGTTGTACTGAGCAGAACCCATATGTCTCACAATACTGAACTATACAAAATACGGATTTTCCTTCACATTTCTTTGGGTAGGTTATCAGGCTCTCAAAGGCAAACTTCTTGCAAACTTTATGGAACACAAACATAATCATAGCCTATCTCAGCTCCGCCCATCCTGCGGGTGTGATTTGGGAGTATGTGGAGGCCACTTTACAGTTAACACGTACACAGTAATATGCACTAGAGGTAATAGCCATTTCTGGATTTTTTGTCTCTAAAAAGAATACTGTCACAAAGAATAAAGTAGATTGAAGTGAATAAAAGGAAATTAGCTGCAGAAAATTATTTCCTGTCTGAATGGGGGTGACAGGGTTGCTTTTTAGGAAGGCTTAGCCATCCTAATTCCAATCACCTGGGAAAATGTAAACCTGATTTGGAGCTCAACAATAATGCTTAGAATTGTTTAATGCTTGTAGTGAAAATAATTTCACTCTACATAAATTTCTTAATATAATCACCACCCAGGGAGAGAAACAAATACAAACAAATTGCCATACATTTTTTGGGTCTAACATAAATAAGACACAATCTATCCACCGTGGCTTTATGATGTGTTGCATTTATACATGGCCCCTTCTCGAATCTACTGCAGCAAGATATTGAAAACGTTTAATGAGAAACACAAAACACATGTAGATAAGGTAGGAAAATATGTGTATTCTGAGGCACTAAGAAACGCCTCAGTTATCATCCATATAACATGGACGTCTTGACACAGTTTTATTCCCAAGTGGTTGTAGTAATTTTTCTGTTGCTCCGAAAATAAGCAAGTTTATTGTCAGGAGATACACGAGGCTTGGATACAGTGGTTACATTGCTGCTCTCCGTTTAGTTTGATAAAAAAAAAATACCTGTTTCATAGGAATGTAAATCACATTACCTAACCAAAGTATGAGTCTAAGCTGATTAGAACTTTGAGGAAACGCATTTACTCGTCTATCATTCTTTAAAACATGAGTTTTTGACCTGGTTTGACCAGCAGGAAGTCCAAGACTATAGAGAATCTGGTTACAGGGGAATGCTAGTTGTTTTACAGTACCTGTGACGACTGTGTGTGTGCTATAAGACTTAAGATTGTATAGATGTGTAATCAGGGCATGCACAGCTTCTCACAAGGCCAGCTCAGCTGTTCTCTCCCTTCATTCCCTTCCAGGCCTGCTTTCAATTGCTGGTTTCTCTACACCACTCAGGAACCCACAGAGTGTTATGGGATGGGGCAGGGACCAGCCCATAGGTTCTTAATTGTCCCAATCAATGAATTGTTCAGGACAATTAGTGGATGTGGAATATTACTGCTTATCTTAGGGATGAAATAAAATGAAAAGAAAAAGGAGCTCAAAAGAGTTGCTCAGGGAGAGAAGGGAGCTTTGGAAAAAAAGAGAGAAGATGCGTCCTGCAGCAGAATGGACCACTGCAAGAACAAGTGGCCAGTGGCCCCCAAGGCCATTGCTGCTGTGCTTTTATGTCTTCTTTGATAGCTGATCCAGGTTATTGAATTTGATCTCGTGCAACAAGACTGCTATCAGCGGCCAGGTCCAGCGTGTTCTCGTGGAGAAGACTTGTACCCAGTGCAGGCCTAGGATTGATCCCGTGGGTGTCAGGTGCTGTGCTCTGTGCCCATGGTTATTAAGTGTCTTCGTTACTTTTTTCTCATTGCTGAGACAGAATACCTGACACCCAAAATTATTTCTTACAGTTCTTGGAGGTTTCAGTCCATATTCAGCTTCTTGCAAAGCAGGATGGCATGGCCTGGGTGACCCTGTTCACGGTAAGGTGCGAACCTCAAGAGAGAGAGAGGGAAGACACGCCTTCTTCCTGTCCTTACACTATATGTTGGTTCCACCCCTGGGCAGGTGCAGCACTCACATCACCAATCCCAGTGCTAGACAACAAACCAATCATGAAGGCTAGACTCAGCTGCATCCATGCCATGATTACAAGACTTGGTGGGGCCATAGGAACAGAACTATACCATTAAGTCTCCTCAGTTGGTAACCTATGCCCAACTGCCCCAGCCACATTGAGTGACCTAGCCTCCTACTACAGGAGGACCACTAACAGATTATCAGGCAGCCCAGAGTGACTGCTCAAGGACAGGAACATGCACTGGCTCTTTTCAGAACCTGGAAAGCACCATGCAGACCATTGCCACTAAGCTGGCATTAGGTGACTTCTTCCTCACAGCATAATGTACAGGAACCATCATTTAGTTGTTCGTGGAACACAATGTGGTGTCTCTTCAGTCTCTGCAGTTCCTGTGGTGTTTTCTTCCCAGCTGGAGGGCCGCTGCCTGGATGTGCAGTATTCACCTCTGCTAACAGTTAGGAACCCTTGGCCAGATCCATTCATGTAATACCATTAGATGGCAATTTGTTTCCAGAAAAGTGTTAGTCATTCTCATTATCAAAAAGAATTAACTCATTGCTCAGATGTCTATACTGAAGGACAGCTTGTATTTGTTATTTAGAAATTAGTTGTACTTCATATTCTCCTTTGAATATTTGATACTCTCAGTTCTTTAACTGACATACGACCATATACACTCCTTCCAGTTTTTATACCTATATAAGAATGTTTTTCTGTAATTATTTAACTTTATTTCCAACACTAATATGCATCTTCCTAAGATACCAGATTTGGTTCAGTATTGCCTAATTTTCCATTCATTCATTTAATATATAAGTCATTTTTCTAATTACTGCGTGTACTTGAGAAAACAAAGCAAACAAAAATCCCCAGCCTCAAGATATAATTTTCAAGTTTAGGCTTTTATAATAAAAGTCTCCAGCTGATAAAACCAACCTGTTTCGCTGGGGATTTAGCTCAGTGGCATATGTGCCCACCTGATAGGCACAAAGTTGTGAGTTCGATCCCCAGTACAAAAAAAAAAAAAAATGCTTAAAAAAAAAACCAACCTGTTTGGTACCTACCCCACTTTTATTCTCTATTTGTAAGTCCAAATCAGATCCTTTACCTGAACATCCCAGCTAGCATTTAGATAGAACACCCGTGAACCATGTGTTTTGTGTCTGGTGGTGTTCTAACTCTTTACAGTCAGCTCCTGAGATCCCCCAAGAGCTAGCAGGTACTACTAAGATCCCTATTTCAGAGGAGGAAAGTGAGGGTTAGAGAACTTAGCTAAGGGGAGGACGCAGATTCCTAAAAACTGAGATGCCTTGCACATATCTGATATGTGGATAAACGGACGAATGTGCACTCCTTTAGGAATTCCCTCTCATTGTGACATAAATACTAACTCCTCTGATCATTCACCCTGTGGGGCGGGGAGCGGGAAGGTGGCGGGGAGTCACCGTTTTCTGAGTGTCAGAATGATGGGGACTCGGGGAGCGGGCACGGCTGCGTTACCTGGTGAGAGAATCAGGTAGCCATGCCGATTCTCTTTGCTCTGGGGCCTCAAATTGGTCTGACCGCTTGAGAGCCAAACAGCAGCAGACAGCCGGAGGCAAGTGTGAGCCCCGCCAGGGCAGCTTAGGTAGACCCTGTCTCAAAACACAAAATGAAAGACAGGCTGGGGAGGTAGCACTGTGCAAAGTCCCCGAGTTCAATCCTTAGTGCCGCAAAAATAAACAAGAACAAAACACGATTACATAGGATTTAGAAAGATGGAAGGCATGGCTGTCAGGAGAAACACTGTTAAGGCCGCGGTAAGTGAATCACTATCCTCCTCCTGTCCCTTACGGTACGATTCCAGGTTCCCGCTTACAGCACACTTTCCCTTTTTCCCTGCCCTGGTCCTCTTTCCCGCCACTTCTAGTCCGCCCGCCGTGTGCGCACGCGCAGAACAGTCCCAGCGACGTCCGCCAGAAGAGGCATCGATCTAATCGGCGCTCAGCTTCTCCATTTGCCGGCGCTCGATTAAGGAGCGTGGTGGCGTTACTTCCGCTGCCGGTTCCATTTCCGGCTCGCGGGTGGGTGGGTTGGAGGGCTGTGCACCGCGCTGTTGGGGTTCCCGGGACTGCTACTCCCCCACCCTCAGCCGCCGGAGCTCAGAGGAGACAGGACGCAGAGGTAGGGTCAGGTCGGACGTGTGCGGCCCGGGTTCTCCTGCGGGCGGGAAAGAGATGGAGTCTGGCGCTCTGGCCCGCGGAGGCGCCAGAACTTTGGCTGGTGGCGGGGCAGCCCCTTGGCCTTCTGGCCTGGGAGCTTGCGCTTGCGGAGTCAGGGCGATTAAGACCCCTCTGCTTGCGTGAGCGTTGACGGCTCGCCTGTCTTCCCGGTGCGTTTCGGAGCTCCCTTTTTAAGGTTAGGGGAGGGGGCATCTCCAGGTGGCCCCGTCCTCCAGGCCGTCGTCCCGGGCAGCCCTGAGCGCCCACCTCCGAACTGTCACTTCCTTCGGCTTGTCTGCCTCGAGACCCCAGCCCGTCTCCAGGTTTCAGTTTAGGAGTTTACAAGCCTTCAGGAAGCCCTGCCTTTCATGATGCTTGTACAAGCACAGACCCTCTGAGTAGGCTCTCGCCTCGTAAGTCATTCTTTGCTGTTCACGTTCAGTGGGTGCATTGCAGGAATATGCTGCAAGAATATGCAAGACACCAAGGGAATAAGCAAACACAGCTTCTTCTTCTTCTTTTTTTTTTTTTTTTTGGCAGCAAAAAAAAAATGTAAAATGTGAAAGGTTCAATGTAAAAATGAATTCAGTACAGTGCAAAATATGAAAATGAAGTAGTCCAGTGAGTGTGAGAGAGATGTTCAGGGGAAAATGCGAAGGCTGAATTCTCAGGCCCACTGCTTACTGGCTGTGTCTTGAGACAACTCCCTTAACTTGTACTAGTCATTCATTATATCTGTCTGAGGTACTTACTGATCCTGTGAATGTTCTGAGTTATAGTGGGTCGGTGCTGTTACTATTCCCTTGAGGTCCTGAGATATTAAGGAATTGGCCTTCAACAAGTTGACTTGTAAGAAGCACAGACAGGGTTTGAATTCAGATCTGGTTGGTGCTACAATCCAAGCTCCTGACCGTCACACAGCTTTGGTGATGATACATACAAATTAAGAATTAGGCGCGAAAGTGCTTGGTAAGTGTACCCATGAAGTGCCCTGCACCAATGGAAAGACAGTATCATATGTCATAACTGGAAAGCAAGTATAAAGGTACTTTATTACCTCACATGTATTGATATTACTAAAATCTGTCTGTGTACTGGTTGGTGTTCTACCTAGTTCTGAGCCTGTGATCTAAAAGCAAGGGTTGTCACATGCTAGGGAGGAATTAAAGTTACTGACAGCTGATGCTTTCTGACATTTGGGATTGAAAGAATTTTGAAAAACTAATGACTTGTGTTACGTCTTTATGCTGTATTACAGTATGATTTAACCCTTGCTGAAATTAATAGATTATTTATTGTCTGTTCAGGTTATTTGAAGAAAATAATCGTATACTTCGTGGGCTGCATACAGTTTCTGTTACCCAGCCATGGATATCAGACCAAATCATACAATTTATATCAACAATATGAATGACAAAATTAAAAAAGAAGGTACATACTTTTTAAAATACTTGTTCACAGCTGAGCATGGTGGTGCACGCCTATAATCCCACCACTCGGGAGGCTGAGGCAGGAGTATCGTTGTAAGTTTGAGACCAGTCTGGGCTACAAAGTGAGCTCAAGGTCAGCCTGAACTGAACTGCATAGGGAGACTTGTGTCTCAAAAAGCCAAAAAAAAAAAAAAAAAAACTTGTTCACAGCTAAAATGTTTTTTACTACTGTCTAAAAAACTATGCTACTCCACAACTTCTCATGTGGTTACCCTTTTTCATTCCATTTGGTATAAGGAGTTTAAAACCTTTTAAAAATAAAAAGTGGAAACCAGGTGTGGTGGCACATGCCTGTAATCCCAACACTTGGATAGTTGAGGCAGGAGGATCATTGCAAGTTCGAGACCAGCCTGGGCTCCAAAGTGAGCTCAAGACCAGCCTGAACTGCATAGCCAGACTCTGTCTCAAGAAAAGACAAAAAATAAAAAATTGAGACTGACTGATATGTTTTTACTGATAATGGTTCCAAATAACTTAATGGAAATAGTATGTGTTTTTATTAAAACAGATAACTGTATAAATGAATGGTGGGGAACATTCAGTGCAGTGCCATTTTGTGAAGAATTTTGTTATTATTTCATTCTCAAATAATTTGTTTTCCCTCTTTGCCCAGAATTGAAGCGATCCCTCTATGCACTGTTTTCTCAGTTTGGCCACGTGGTCGATATTGTGGCTTTAAAGACCATGAAGATGCGGGGCCAGGCCTTTGTTATATTCAAAGAGCTGGGCTCCTCCACAAATGCCTTGAGGCAGTTACAAGGATTCCCATTCTATGGTAAACCAATGGTGAGTTAATCCTACCTCACTTTGATTACTGTTAACAGTATAGTAGATTTGTAAATAGTGACTCTTGCTTTCTGCTTTTAATTGTGTGTTGGGCGAGTTATGGATGTATTCTCATAGAAATACACTAGTAAAGTTGACTGCATTTTTAATTTATACCAGTTCAAATAACAGAACCAAAGTATATTGAGACATACAACATTTTTAAAATAATGATGGCAGCACATGTGATATTCTTATCTTTAAAAAAAAGATAAAAGTTAATAACACCAAACACTAACAGGAAACCCTATAACACTTTGTAAACTTATAAAACAACATAGAACTTAAAAATCCTGGGTTGAGAAGCAAATCCAGGCTGAAGTTTTAGCAAATACTGTGGGGAAATACTGCATGTCAAAAGCCATACAGCCTAGCTGGAGCATTGATCTCAGGGAAAGTAGGCTTAATGTAGACATTTATGAGTACCTTGAGTGGAAATGAATGAGGTGCACATGAAGAACTTTAAACTCAGGAAAAAAGATGAGATCCATATCTAGCTGCTCCCAGAAGGGAAGTTGGGAGATCAGTTAGGGCGCCTTTGGTGTAAGTCAGAGGTGGCAGAGGACTGGGTAAGGGTGGGCACAGCGTGCAGTCAGCCCTGCTTGTGTGAGTGTGGCCTTTGGGTGCCGACTCCAAGCTGCTTGTCTCCCAGGACTGGCATGTGGCATGAAGCCTCTTAGAGCCAAAGCCCAGGATTTAGAGGATCTGCGGGTCCTCCTTCTGGTTCCTCTGTCAGGCTCTGTGCCCGTGGTCAGTTTCACTACCTCTGAAGTGTCAGCGGGTTGGACACCTTTGATCCGGTTCAGGCATCAGCACAAATTCTAGAGGGCAGGTGAAAGCTATTTTAGGCTTAGTGGGCTGCACATGGTTTCTGTTTAGGTATTTTGTATAAATATTTTTTAACAACTTTTAAAATTGGATTAAAAATTTTCTTAATTTGAAGGCCATACAAAAATAGGCCACAGGCTGGATTCGGCCCTCAGGATGACCATTGTAATCCTTTTATTCTGGTGATAAAGAGTCAGAAACAGGAAGGTTGTTTGTCCAAGTTGTATTACTATAATCAGTGGCACCATTGGGACTTGAAAATAATATCCTAACACCTAGCATTGTAAATTTTTTCCCTGTACTAGCAGTCGGGGAACTTTCTGTAAAGGTGCGGATAGTAAATGTAGGCTGTGCTAGCCAAATGATCTGCATTGGAACCACTCACTGTGCTGTCTCTGTGGCAGGAAAAGCTGCCTTAGGTGGGATGTAACTGACTAGGTGTGACTGTGGGTCACAAGACTTAACTGAAAAAACAGGTAGGGTTGGCCACAGGCAGGGGTTTATGACCCTTTTTTATACCACATTTGACCCTGAGTTTCAGTAAGTTAGGATTTCTTGAAACCACATGATCTTAGTGGTCTAAAAAACAGCATGACAAGAGTCTAAGGTTGGGTTTTGGGCCATTTTGCTGAGTTGTTTGCATGTGCCTGGTGCCTTGGGTACAGGATAGGTAGAGTTTGCTGTGTTTCTCACCAGCCTCACCTTGCTAACCAGCTAATTAAAATTGGCAGAAAAAGCTCATTGGCCTGATTTTATATGGAATAAAATTCTTTCAGCTGTCTTGTATATTTAGTTTTATTAAGTGCTTTTTCCAGGGCCTTTGCACTCAGCTACATCTTTACACCTTTTTATGTTTTATTTTGACACAGAGTCCTGCTAAGGACACTAGCCTGTCCAGGCTGGGGTTGAACTTTCCATCCTCCTGCCTCAGCCTCCCAGAGTGCTGGGATTCCAGGTGTATGCTGTCAGGTCCAGTTTATATAAGTGATTTTAGTTGCTCTTTTAAGTCCAACATCATAAATGAGCCAAATTTGTTCTAACTTGTAACTGAGAACAGATTGATTGTCTATGTTTAATTTCAGAAATACCTCAGTAAAGTGAAACCATCTTCCTGAGGGCTTCTATCGTGAACCCTTTGGTATAAATGTAAATTCTGTTCTTTTGTATCTTTTAAGTTATGGGTGAACTTTTATCAGTTACTGTTATGTGGTCTACGTCAGGGTTTCCCAGCAGCAGCTCTTCTGACATTTTAAAGCGAGACATCTTTGTTGGAGGGGGCCTTGCTGGGCATTGTAGGGTGCTAGCAGCATCCTTGGCCTCCAGCTACTACATGCCAGAGACTTGACCGCCAGCCGTGTCTGCAGATAGTGCTAGCTGTCCGCGGGCCAGAATAAATCACCTCTGGTTAAAAACCTTGACCTAGACCAGCTGGGAGCTGCAGCTGAAAGCAGATTCTTTCACAGGGGACTGTTTCATACAGATGCACAAATCAGGTCACCAAGGTCTGTTCAGGTCAAGGACCAGGCTGGAGACGTCAAGGAGCTGTTGCTAAGGCAGACTCCACCTGACCCGTCAGCCTGTTTCCTTTAGTTAGAGCTCAGTGCCGGGCGGGACTGCAGAGACGGCCTGAAGTTGGAAGGCACAGCGAGGCCTGCTTCGCTGCTTTACTGCATGGCTCCAACTGAAGGAGAGGAGAGAAGAACTGCTCTTGGTTTTAACACATCTCCTGCCTTCTCACTTACACTACTTTCAAATGCTGCTTTGTCTTTTAAGACTAAGAACCAATTCTTCTATAAAGGGGCAGTTTTAGATAGTAATTTGTAGGGCTACTGTGTGATCAGAGAGGTACTTACTTTTCCCCCTGTTGGCTTGACATGGAAGTTGCACATAGTCACACCTTAGGTAACAGTTTAAGTCGCTGACCAGAAAACTGGACGGTTCACTGCTGTTGAGTTTAGCTGTGTGGTGATGCTTTAGGCCAGGGCTACACTACTCAGAGTCAGTCCCCATGCCCTTGGCCCGGCCCCTTCGTATTTGCTGAAAGCGCAGAATCTCAGGGCTCCCCACACCTGGCCTTTGACAGTTGTCCAGGCTGCTGGATTGCCTGTTAGAGCTGACAGCAAGCCCGCCGGCCCGGTGTGTGTGAGCCGTGAGCGCGTCTCCGTCTCGCAGGTGCCTCCCATTCCTGCTGGCTCTGGCACAGTGAGAGTTGTGAGTTGCCCAGCTGCACGAGCTGTGATGCTGTCCCTGGTTTCCTCTCAAAACATTTTAAAATTTAAATTACAGCTGCTATTAAAGTCATTTCAGTTAAAAATGATGGATTCAAAGGAAAGTTGTTCCCAGTCCTGAGTGCATCAAGCATTGAGACTGATAATTCCATATGGCACGTTCGCAGCTGATGGCACATGTTGAACCCCCGCCAAGGCTCGCACTGCCACTGCAGCTTCCTGTTACTGACTGCAGAGAAGCAGTGGTGCAGGTATTTCGGTCTTTTTTCCCCGTATGAAAACAGATGGCTTTGCTTTTAATGAATACGGTCGGATCAAACTCTGTCTTAGTGCACATCCTGGCCCCAGTTTAGTTCCATCTGGCATTGAGTGTATTTTGGCCATTCCCTTAGGAAGTGTGTTTGAAATTAGCTTGTAGTATGTTTGTGTAGTAGAATTTGAAATGTTAATGACTGCGGCGAACAGCCTTCAGCTTGATGTGAAGTAACCTGTTTTCAAATAATTACAACAGCGAATCCAGTATGCAAAAACAGATTCTGATATAATATCAAAAATGCGTGGCACTTTTGCTGACAAGGAAAAGAAAAAAGAAAAGAAAAAAGCCAAAACTGTGGAACAGACTGCAATGACTGCAAACAAAAAGCCTGGCCAGGTGAGGCAGATCAGGTTCCTATTTCTGGATGCTTGTCATCTATGTGCGGGCTGGTCTTTGGGGCATGTCTCTGTGCTGTATGTGTGTTTAAAAGGTGGACTTCTTAGGAGTTGGAAAGACCATGTTCTAAAATTACAGTATTTGTATTTAAGCAGCAAATTAAAATATAGACCTTTACATACGGAGATGTATAGAAGTTTTTTTTTTTTAATTTGCATGACATTTAATTCCATCTTTTCCCAAAATATGTTAGTATCTATTGACTTATTTAAATTCTGCCTGCAAATAGTATTGTAAATCCTGTCTTTATTGTGAGCAGTCCACTCAGAACTTCTTTCAGCAATTCAGGGATACAGAATCTAATTTGAAATACTAGATAAAAGTGAAATTGTCACCCAAAAAGTAGTTACTTCTGAATTAGTTAGAAATCATTTTCACTTAGTATGCATATATACAGTTTTAAAAAAGTAAGGTCTGTCCTTGTTTTTCTCATGTATTCTCCATTTTAAAACATAGGTGTTAAATTTTATGGTATGGTCTTTTAAAATTTAACGTTAGACTTTTCAGAAGTCATTGATCAGTTAAATACATGAATTTTATTTAAATCAGAGTTAAGATATAAGTTCTTAAAGTAAAATTAAGTGGAGTCTGAAAGTACTGTTTTTATGCAGTAGTTATAGCACCTGTTGCCTTTTTAGAGGTGTTGAAAATTTTAATTGTTTTCCTGTTTTATTTAGGGAACTTCCACAGCTAATACCCAAGGAAATGCAGCACCAAATCCTCAGGTAATATTTTTTCCATGTGATGCTTTAAAATACAATTATAAGAACTGTAACAATAGTACAAAACAACTTGTATATTTTTAAAACCAAAATTATTCCATCTGTAAGAAATCATATGTAAAATTTTATACTACTTTAATGCTAGAAGCTTACTCTTCCAGCAGCGTACATTTCAAGAGGAAGAAACCAAAACCGAGTGTTCTGAGTGTCCTGTAATGAGTCAGTGGCGGAATGGGAATGGCAGAGCTGACTCCGGGGGCTGGGAGCAGCCGTGTTCCCTGCAGTGGGAGCCAGGCTTTCCCGTCGCGTGGCGCAGCGCGGGGATGCCTGGGACGGCCACGGCCTCCTCTCTCCTTTTGGCCCATGCAGCACTCCCCCTTGAGAACTCTTACTTCATTAGCACAAATGCGTGTTAGCCTTATATTCAAGTCTAACATTTCAAGTCTCTCGTATATATGTTTTAGAAAATCCTTGCCAAATCTCCCACTAAATGCTTCAAAGCAAAAAGCTGAGTTTTGTGCCAATGGTTTTATACTTGGTTCCTGGGATATTAAATCAATCTGGCAAGATCCATAAATACAGAGACTTCTTGGTCCACTAAGCTTTTTTCCCTGTATTTTGAGTTACTCGCATTTTGTTTTTTCTGCTACTGTTCTTAGCATTTATAGTCCATTCCACAAATGCCAGCACCTAGTTCTCTAAGCCTTGGGTTTTACACTTGATCTCTTCTCTCCATAAAACTGGCCTGAAGACGGGACTGTGTGCACAGGACCCTTTCCCCCATGGTTCCTCAAAACCTCAGGGTGGGGCATCGAATAGTTGAATATCTGATAATGCGATTGTTTGTGGATAAAACTGGGCCACCCCAGGCACCAAGAAATGGTTCTCAGTAGTAACTTTCCAGTTCGGCATCCGCGTGTGCAGAGGAATGGAGTACCGGGTGTTACCTGAGAGGGGTGTCAGGCGGAGGAGGCTTAGCATGGCTGCCTTCTCTACTTCTATTAGGTTCTTTTAATTATGTATTCTTCGTGGCAGAATTCTCCAGTTATAATTGACTGGACTCTAAATGCTTACAACATAAATATTGTTTTACATACTGTTAATTAAGTGCCTAAAACCTTTAAAGCAGTCTTCCAAATTTGGGGTGTTTTGACTTGAACATCTGCTTCACTTAATTGCCGCTAGGTTTATATTTGTTTCTTGATGTCATTGTTTTTCGGTGTTAGTGTTTGTTGTCATACGATTTCGCAAGCCTAAATAAACTGGAATATAGCTCTCTGAAGTTCAGGTTTTAACGTGGAACCAAATGGTTTACAGTGCTGTTCAACGCGTATGAGCTAACTTTGCCCTCTTTTTTTTTTTTTTTTTTTGATAGGTCCCTGATTACCCTCCAAACTATATTTTATTCCTTAATAACTTACCAGAAGAGACTAACGAGATGATGCTGTCCATGCTGTTTAATCAGTAAGTCAGTGCACAAGCAAGTCTGCTTCTGGTGTTGTCCCGGCTCCCACCAGCTGAAGCCCCTTGTCCCCCTGCAGCAGTCCTTCCTCACAGGGTCATTGATCTGGCCTGGGAGTAATCAGGGGTGGGGGCCAGTCTGCAGGTTTAGTAAACAGAAAGCTGAATATTCTTTGCTGTTTGAATTACCAGTTCTAACTAGTGAGTGAAGTAGGAGTCAGAGCTTTGATACAATGACAAAGACAGAATCAGCATAGATATTTTCAATTTTTTCATGGTATTAGGATTTAGACTCTTTGTTCCTAATCAAGATGCTTGGTAGTATATGATGGCTTTTCCTGGGCCAGTATGAGGAAGGTGCTTACAAATATAAACACAAAGCAGACCTTTATGCATGTATATATGTACATATGAATTGTTTGTGTTCCTTTCAGGTTCCCTGGTTTTAAGGAAGTACGTCTGGTACCCGGAAGGCATGACATTGCTTTTGTGGAATTCGAAAATGATGGGCAGGCTGGGGCTGCCAGGGATGCGTTGCAAGGGTTTAAGATCACACCATCCCACGCAATGAAGATCACCTATGCCAAGAAATAACCTTGGGATAGGCACCTTTAAGGGACTTGGTGTTATTTATGGTGTTTGTTTTGAGAACATTTGGTCAGGCCATTTTAAAGGTTGGAGGTAGAGGACAAGTAAAAGTGAAATTTTTATAAAAGACTTAAGTCATCTATTCTTTCTTTAACCTTAGTGAACTGTGTAACATGAAGGCCTTAATTTTTTACAATAAACTTTTATTTGTATTCTGAGTATATAATGCTTTGTTTATTGCCCATTGCTCTATCATCAAATGCTTATTCTAGTCTAGAACACATTTTAAGCATTTAAAACTATAAAACAATGTTTCTCAGTTATTTTAGAGTAGCTAGTGATAGAGCAACACTGAATCATTTTAACAAAGATTTAGAGAGACTACTGTATTAGTGTTTAAAATAGATCATGCTGGGTATTAGAGAAAATGCGCCCTGAGCAAGATTTAAATTTGATCTTTGTATCCTTCAAGAAAATAAACATTGTACTTTGCTAGAGGTGGGGATTTCATGAGCCTTTCATTCAGTATTTACCAAAGGTTATTTAAGAGTAGCTGTGTTTACTGTTTTCTAAGAAAACAACAGAAGCATCCACTGTCTTTAAATTTTGCATGTTGTGCTATCCTCTTGAGGTGACACTGTTTCTAAGTGTACTGTTTGGTTAGTATGTAAGTTCATTATTGAAAGACCTACAAGGGATGAGCTTAATCTGGAATCCTTTCTAGGACAGATGGGCTAATTGCCAATGCTAATCATGCTGCCTTTGTAATCCTTAAACACTAATGTTCAGATATTTCCAAAGGTCCTTCAGCAATTTGACTTGTACTTAAGATTGTTGATTCCCCCTGCTTTAACAACATGAGGCTCTTTAGAAATGGACAATTTTTTGCAGGTATGATGCATATGAAATGTTTTTTGACATTTGTGTTTTAGTGTTTCCTTGAACAAAACTTGCACTTTTTGTATAGTTGCAGAAAGGCCACTTTTAGACTTGGGTAAACAGGCTATTGCATCACTTTTGCCTATCCAGTAAGTGGGGAAAAGAAAAATAATTTTTTGTTTCTGTAACTGCCACATTTGGAGAGTGCCTCCTCTGAATAACTTTCTTTAGCCCAGTTGTCGAGCTTGTGTACTTCAGTAACAGTGAGTTTCTCTTGGATGTTAAATACGTTGCTTACTTTCTTAGTCGCTGCTTGTCTCAGGTCCCAAACTGTGGGCCATTTTCAAGTGGCTGCGTTAGAGGAAGACCAGAAGGACCAGAGTGGCCTGAGAGCTGGGGAGACGGGGAGTGCATGGGCAAGGATTCGCGTTTTCAAGGACTTACACTGTCAGTGAGATTGGAAACTGTTTCAGAGGATTGTAAAAACTGAATTATTTATGAACAGTAAAATTCACCTATTTTCGTGCCCCTTTAATAAGTTTGGGCCGTTGTATAGCCGTGTAATCGTCATCAGGATAAAGAGCTTTGCATCACCCCAGGAAGTTTCCCTTGTCCCTTCCCAGTGAAATGATTCTCTCTGCTGTCAGCCCCAGGCGCCCGCTCTGCTTTGTGTCGCAGCAGTGGGGCCCTCTGGACTGCCTTCGAGATGGATCCGAGTCGGGAGGAGCGGGGGAGTTTCCTGCACCAGTGGATGGGCGTTTGTATTCCTTCCAGTTTGGGGCCGTTATGAATAGAAGCGACAATGGACATGGGAACATTGATACACTGGTCTGTGTGGCTGTGTGTTGTTAGGTTGTGAGTAGAGGAGTAACATCGGATTTGATTTGTAATTTTTTTAATTTAGATACAATTTCTAGTTTTTATTTGCAGAAATAGTACATGGAACTCCTGTAGACACTTTGGGTTACCAATTGTTGACATTCCTGAACCATTCAAAACTCGACCTAATTGCATGTGGCCCTCAATGTGTCCGTGTTTGATAAGATTGTAAGAGGACTCTCAACCACAATCCAACTATCAAAATCAGAAATTTAGTATTAATCCCATGTTATAAGAATCAAGATGTTGCCAGTAGCCCAAGAATCCAATCTAGGATCATATTATGTGTAGTCATTCCTTTGAGTTTCCTCAACCTGTCCTCAGTTTCATACAGACATAGAAACTACCTGTGTATCCATGCATCCATGGATAAATCTATACAATAATGTAAAAACTATGAATTTACAACAGTGCCTCAGGCTGTAGTCCCAACAGCCTCGAGTATATTCTACTTTCCCCCTTTCCTACGATGTAATTCCCTTTCTCACCGGTTCTATTTAGTGTATTATTTGCTCAGAACTCCCATAGGTAACTACATTAGAAAGTTAGGTTTTAAGAGGGAGGAAGGCAAACAATTTGATCAAATCAGGATGTCTTGGCCTTCCTATTTTAACTGTCTTCAGGAATGACTGGAGGAAGTACTACAGTTGTGTTATTGATACAATGGATCTCAACTTTGCATGTTGGAATCACCTGGGAGACGTTTCTGACTACTTACGCCCAGTGTGCATCCTAGATCAGTTAAATCACTGAGCGAAACTCAGTCACCAGTATTTTTTAAGCTCTGAGGGTAATTCTAATGTGAGTCAAGGTTAAGAATTAGCACAGCAGATTTCTACTTTTATGAAGGTTACAATAATAAGGTGATTAGTTCAAGTGGTACTTTTTCAAGGGCAGCATATTGATAAATAGAAGATAGTATAAAACTAAAATTTGCAAGAAGTTCACATCCCTACTTGAAGCTTATAGTATTTTCTGTTTGTATATTTAAGAACTATTTTTGTTCCTGGAAAACATACCCATTGGCAATCTAATGAAGATGGTGAAGCACTGGCTAAATTTTTTTCCCCAAAAGTAGCACTTCATGAACTTTAGCGCGTTTGAGTCACCTGGGTATTGATTTTGTGCTCCATCTCTTATGGGGTGCTCAAATGATGAACAAGGTCTCTGTGTCACATAGCTTTCATCTGAGTTGGAAATAAACCACCACCCACTAAGTAAACCAGGCATGTCAGATGTGAGGCTTGCTGCAGGATAGTGCACCAAGGCTGGGAAGATGGGCTTTGGGAGGACCAAATGGAGTGGGTCTGCTAGGTCATGTGTCTCTGGGGGCATCTTGGCCAGAAACTGGGGGTAGGGTTTAGATCTAAAATATTCCTCAAAAGTCTAGTATATGTAGAAATGGGGCTTGTGGAAGGTGGCTGCATCATAGAGGCTCTATACTCATCAGTGGGTTCATCCATGGGTGAGTTCATGGCTGAATGTATTGTTAGGATGTGAGTTTTGGTTGCAGTTGGGTAACTGGGGATGTGACCTGGAAGGGTATACTCTCCCCAGCTCCTACCTTCCATGAGGTGAGCAGCTTTCCTCTGCCATGTCTTTCCACCATGAAATTTCTGCCCTGGCGGCCTACTTATCATGAACTGAATTCCCTAAACCATGAGCCGAATTAAACTTCTCCTTTAACCCTTCAGAGGTTGCAGATGACCTGAGAGATGCAAACAAATTCTTCCTACGTGTTAAGGGATAGCATCAGACCCATGACCTTGGCAGGGTTAAGTTGTAGATGTTGAGTATTGTGTTTTCAAAAGCCAGAGATCAACCAGCATGACAGGAAGAGTTGATGAGGAAGAGGAGGAGGGGAAATATACCAGGCAGAGGAGTCAGCCCTGGAGGACCGGGGAGGCCACAACAAGGAGCTGCTTCTGCCCCTCTGCTTACAGGAGCCTCTCTTTAGATGCTAAAGGGGCCATAGCCTCATTTCTAGGAACCACAAACTGAAAAAAAAAAAATGAAAAACAACAACAACAATCTAGGTTTGAAGAATGCATCTGCAAACCAGAAGAAGGAGGCAAACAAGCTCCGGACAGAGCCCAGCTTGGACCCTCAGTGACTGCGGTGCTCGGAGCACTAGGCCCATCTGCTTGTGGCATTACTGCAAGCTCTGTTCCTATTTGCTAGCAGCACTTTACCCGGCAACCTCCAGTCTCCCTCCTGCCTCTGCCCAGTGTGGATGTCAGAGTATCCCAGGCCTCTGGAGGGTGCGCCTACAAAGTTGGTGTCTTCTCTTTATTTCTTCACCTTCAAAAGACCAATCAAAGCTTTACAAGAGCCTTCACCTTCTTTGTTCAGTTGTAATGGCTAAAATACGGCTTCCTTCACCATTTTACTCTGCCCTGGGGGGCCTGAGCACAGCATGGCAATCTGAGTTTATGCAGTCCCCATTTCTTAAAGTGTCTCTTGGATGGCAATTGTCTTCCAGCTCTGCCATGTAGAGGGCTGGCTGGAGGCTGCAGCAGCCCCATGAAACAGCTGCCTGCACAGGATGAAGATTGAGCCTGTGCTTTAGTTTTCCCAGAGATACTTTTAGCCCCTTAGATTATAGAAAAGAAAAATGCACTGACATTCTGCTTTCAAAAGTGATTTCAAACTCATCCTTTCCTTGACGTGTGGCAGGAAATGGGAGATTTAAAATCTCAATTCTAATTTGACAGCGATGAGTAGAAATAGCAAAGGACTGGAATCCCTCTGGGTGACCTTTAGATAGAGTGGTCAAGAAAGGGCATTAGGCAATTGTGGGCCTCAATTTCCTTGTCTGTGATGAAAATATTGAATAAAATAAGGCTCCAAGTCAAGGGCCACTGTATAAAAGATCTTCCCCTAAACACAGCACACAGACACAAACATACACATACCAAATCCCTTTTATGTACAAACAGTAAAACTCCATAGCACACACTTAATCATACACATGCACACAAACAATAAAACCTTTCTATTACACTATGAGCATAGTTTGCTTTACCAATTAATCCCTTAGAAAAGTATTTTGCACTAAATTACTTTGTAAGTTGAACTCTCATCCCTCACTTTGTAAGGGGATCACCCTTGGGGGTGCAGGGAGAAGGGGTCACTCTGAAGCCACACCATCAACGGAACTGAGGAGGACATCGACAGGAATCTTTGCTCGAGAAACAGTGGATGGACTGGGCAGGGGTGTCCACCTCATCAGAGAAACGCCAGCCCCAGATACCCTATAAAAGACAGCAACCCCCTGTCTCTCCTAATAGAATGTAAAATATGGGGCCAGAGACTTTTGAAAGTCACAACTGTATAGTGTCAAGAACAGTTCCTGGCACAGAGTAGGTGCTCGATAAATATTTGCTGAATAGATACTACTACCAGTCTCTTTTCATGGGAAACAGGCCCAGAAGCACAGAACGGAAGGTACCATAAACCTCTAACATTACCTACTTCTCAATGACCCATGACTCATGAACATCTTGAGCCTAAATTTTACACATGTTAGAGGAAGTTGCTATAAGTTGGTTCTCCAGTGTGTGCCTGTGTGCCCATGGTGGCACTATGGGTGGCTGGAGCCTCTGAGAGGTAGCGGCCCTAAGGTCATTGGCTATGTGCCCTGAGCAAGGACTGCAGGACCCTGCCTGTTCCCTTCTTCCTCCTCTTCTTCTTCCCAACCATGAGGTAAGCAGGTTTCCTCCAGCACGCACTCCCACTATAATGCGCTCATCATGGGCCAGAAGCAGTGGAACTAACTAACTATGGACTGAAACTTCCAAAACCATGAGCCAAAATAACCTTCCCTGTGTAAGTTTATTGTCTCAGGCATCTGTCATCATCATGATGGAAAACTCACCTACACAGGGGTAAAGAAACAATTGACCCCCTCTTCCCAACACATCTCTCCTTTTCTTTCACCATTGATGGGGTCAAAATGTGCCTCCAACTAATGTGCTATAATCTACCACTAGTCTGGGATCAGCATAACTTCTAAAACTCCTTTCACAAAAGATTTGTATTTATAAGACTCCTGCAGGCCAGGGATTTAGCTCAGTGGCATAAATGCCTGCCTGGCAAGCAGGGTCTTAGTTCAATTCCTGGCACACAAAAAAAGGCTTTTTCCCTTGCTTATTATGTAAATTCAGATGTTAATTAGACTTCTTAAATCAGAATTATTTGTACTAAAGATAGAGATCTCATATGTTCAACAGATTTCTGAAGTTAGCACGTCTTTGCTCTTAAGATGAAAAAATATGAGGGTGAAATTTAAAAACTAAAAAAATAGTTCAAAATTTGCATGGTCCTCTCAGCAATGTCCTTCTGACTGAGGTAATAAACTAGAGTTCTTTTCGCTTTACCAGTCTTGCACCATTATGGCTGTCATTTGTGCGCAAAAGACATGGAGTGTGACTGTCTTTGGAAAACCCGATGCTAAGGAGTCCCCAGAGCCAGTGAAGAAAGCAGGGGTGGTGGACCCTTCCCATTGGTCAGGGCTATTTACCTAGAGGTCTGGCTTTCTCATAAAAGGCAGGAACCACTGCACTGGGTCCCCACTGCTAGTCAGAGTGCCAGTCAAAACAGCCAAAGGGAAGATGGCAAGAATATTGTTGCGTTTTCTCCTGGGTCTCGCGGCTGTATGTGTGGGGCATGGAGTATTCATGGATAGACTTGCTTCCAAGAAGCTGTGTGCAGATGACGAGTGTGTCTGTAAGGAGTTTTTTTTTTTTTAAATCTTTTCATTATCCTTCTATTATATAATTGAAAAGAGATCCACTAACAGCAGAGAACTGAATTGTACTTTGAAGTGAATCTTCTCTAACATATATTTTATCAGCCTGGGATCCCGTGCTCTGTAAGTTTGGTATCTGACAGTGGAGACTTCACTTTGTTGTTGCTCTAGTGTTTTGGCTCTAATTCTTCTTGAATTGAACCCCAGCTGCACCCTCGGCGGTATTAGTCACTCTGACTTCCTGCTTTTTTCATGCTTTGCCTTTTTACTGTTATGAAATGTAGTCGCTTCAATTTATTTATTTTTTTATCTTCCAGATACTATTTCTCTGGCTCGAGCCCAAGAAGATTACAATGCCCCAGACTGCAGATTCATTAATGTTAAAAAAGGGCAGCAGATCTACATTTACTCAAAGCTGGTAAAAGAAAATGAAGCTGGAGAATTTTGGGCTGGCAGTGTAAGATGAGATTATTAAAAATATGCACACATCTTGACACACGCTGCTCTTAATTTCTCTTCAATTTCCTATCCTCAACCCATTGTAATGTTTAAAAATAGCTGGTAAGAACAATACAGAGATTGTAAATGCAAATGCAAAAGTTCAGATATATTTGTTCTAATTACATTTTAAAGAAATAAAGATAATTTCATAGCAAAACCAGAGGTGGGTTAACATGATATTTTGGAAAAACAGAAAAAGAGGGGCTGTACACATCTTGAGGCTTGCACATCCTGTAGAGTTTGAATCTCATTCAAAAATGTGTAGAAGTTTTGCCAAGTGAAAGGTACGTGTGTTGGCAGTCCAAGTTTCAATATTGTTTTAGGAAACTTTAGCAGCATCTGTAATTCCAAAGATCTGCTTCCTTCAGTTAAAACAGACGGAGTGGGCCTGGGGGAGGGATGAAGCCAGATTGATTTACTGCTTTACCTCCCTAAAAGTAGGTCCAAACGAAATCAAGGATGAAGTTGAGTTGCATTCTATTGTCTGTTCATTTCAATTGCTAAAAACTGAGGGAAATGCATCCTTTAAAGTAAATGTCTATTTATTTTTAAAAATTTTTAGCGACTTTCTTTACTATGGATTCCAAAGAGATTTCAAGCAAGTCTCAAGATTGCATAAAAGAAAGTAATGCTAAAGTAATGAGACAAATCAAACTGGGCCATGAGAAAATAGCAACATTGGCCCCGTGAGTTAACTTAGTTGCTGTGAGAGAAGCTGTGGTCCAGCAGGGAGTCCCCTGGGCCACAGAGCCAAGGAAAGGCATTGGCAGCTGTGTAATCCCTGCTTTCTCGGGAGACTCTCACAGCAGCTTTGCACTGATTTGTACTCCCCTGGGCACTCAGGTGTACGGTGATCACCAGGCCGAGATGGGAATCGTGGGTTATTTCCCCAGCAGCTTGGTCAAGGAGCAACACGTGTACCAGGAAGCCACCAAGGAAGTTCCCACCACGGTAAGAGGCTCTCAGATCCCAGAGGATATAGGCTGGTGTGACAAATGCACCACGCAATTTAAGGGCTGCAAAGAGCAAGTCCCCATCTTCCAAAGGCGACTCTTCTGAGACAGTAGAGTTTGGGAAAGTATTTATACCAACTATCAATATTGAAAGATTAGGGCGCTTTCTCTATACACCCCCTTTTATTTGAGTTTATTATTCTCTTTATGTTCCATTTTTTTGCTTCATTTTTTTTTCAATTTTTAGGGGGTTTATAATTGCCTAGTAGGAATCAATTTGATGTTTTGATATATACATATATTGTGAAATGATCATCACAATCACCTTGTTAACATCTATCACCACACATAGCTTTGTGTGTGTGTGTGTGTGAGACAGAGAGAGAGAGAGAGAGAGAGAGAGAGAAGGAGAGAGAGAGAGAAAGAGGCAAGGGGAGAGTGAGAGTGTTTTAAAGCAAATTTCAGTATACAGTTCAGTACTCCTTTTGTTTTACATTGGAGTTATGCTGGAAGGAATCCATGTCATAAAGAAAGAAACCAAATTAGTATTAACTGACACTTTCAGAGAGTTTGCACTGATTTAAAGACTATACTGCGGGGAAAAAATTAGCACCTGTTTTTGATAAAATCAAAACATTCGAGGAAAATTTTCGCCTTATTTTTGTGGGTTTTTTTTTTCTATTTATGTATGAAATAAAATCATCCTCTTACTAATGCCCTGGGGTCCTGTAAACTCCTGGCAAAAATAAAAGATCCTCTCTGAGATGCTTTGCAAGGTGGTTGTTTTGAAGTGATTCTCCAGAAGCTAATTACTGAGCTTCACACAGTGCACAGCCTACACAAATCCTCCTCGCTTGTCATTGCTTCTGAGCACGGAGCTTGATCTGTCAAATAACCAGAAATTAAAAGTTTATCCAAGGACCTTCATTTCAAGTAGTTTTTGACTTCAAGTGATAATTATTTTATACTTTTTGAGGTTCAACCTTGATTTATTTTTAAATCCAATTTTCTCTTTTAGTAAATCTGATCTTAAATAAAGAACTTACATCTGTTTTCTAGCCCAGCCTACTTAGTTCAATCCTTTTTTGTCTTTTTTTCTTTTTTCCTCCAGGATATTGACTTCTTCTGTGAATAAGCAATTAAACTACAGGTAACAGGAAACACCAAAAATGAAGAAAAACAAAAGCAAAAACAACCATAAATGCACATATCTTATTTTCTGGCTTTTTGAAGAGTTAGTTATGCTAGGGGAGGGCTGGAGCTGGGGGCTGGAGGGAGTGGTAGAGGATTTTCAACTTGCTTTCTGCTGGCTTGGTCTTTCCACAAGCTGAAGCTCAAGAGCATTTGGCCCACCGCGTGAATTAAAACCAAAGTTATTTTTCAGCCTAGAGAATCTTCTATTACTTCGAGGATATGTACAGAACATGGTTTATTACAATTATTTCTAAATACTAATTTTTTCCAGATCTTTGACTCTCCATATATACGCAGGTGGGTCAGAGGCCTATCTTTGGGAGTAAGGCTTTTTAGTTATGCATACCTAAGTTAAGGGCTGGCTCATTAAGGAGAATTCTAATAGTTTTGTTACTGTTGACGTTTGAAATTTGGATTTGAAGCTATTGTGAATTAAAAGAAATCGGTTTTTTGGATTCGGATGCTGAGACTATGGTTTTGAATTTCTCAAAAATGTTTAGTTGATTTTACTTCTAAATGATCAACATATCCCTCAATTAATTAAGTATGTAATGGATTGTGTCCCTTTCAGTATGAGCCCTCATTGGATGTTATTCAAGTTTCAAGTCATCCGAAGTCTGTGGGTTTTTTTCTGTACTTCTATTTCAACTTCTACTTTTTTCTTTCTGTGAAAATTTCTCTCATCAATTGTGATGTACTGCTATCAGTAAATCTGATTAGAAGATGCAGGTTTTGAGACTGATGGACCCAAGAATTTTTCTGTACTTAACTGGAAATCTCATTGATTGTGTATTATTAATATAATTCTTCTGATGTATTTGTGAGTTTTTGTTTGTTTACATGTAATTAAAACATCTGTGCTGT